>CADEHL010000452.1:13749574-13849574 GCA_902827135.1 Harpagifer antarcticus
GCGAATCACCTTTTTTGCGGGTCAGCTACCCGACCCGATGCAGGACTCTGACGTGCAGTATGAGATTTCTTAACAACACTCTGAGTGTATTGAGATTTTTAATGGAAGTTCGGTGATGAATTTTATATCAGACACTGGAAGCATTCAGATCTGTACATTCATATGAAGACATGGACTTCATCTCAGGCTGATTGTACTTTACATTTTAGATCAGTGTTAGATGTTTCATAAGCTCAACTTGCTGTATTTGAGTAATGATCAGACCAACAACAACATCAACAGGTACGTATAGGCCTACCACTAATAGTTCAATAACAAGTGCTTTCATAATTTCTTTCCATATAGGTTTCGTCTTTAGGTTAAAGATAACGATAAACCATGTATTGATATTTGTCTCTGCTGCACATTGTGATGTATCTCTAAGCTAGCAAACTGAAAGCTGCGTGTTATACATTTCCAGTTTAATACCAGTTATATATCTACAGATTCAATATTTATGTTTACAAAATGGACGTAGAGGATTCCATGGTTGCTATGGTTTGACGCAGGACTAGCGTCAATATCGGATCAATATTTAAACCATAACAACCTGAAAACTACCTGAAGACGGTCACGAAAATATTTCTCCGCTTTCACTCGACGATTCTTCCAAATTAGCGTTTCTACTCAAGTCTTTTTACATCCCGACAAGAGTCAGAGACCCCCTGAGAGTTATTACTGCGAGAAAACACACTTCAATTATGGAAAATGTAAGATGTCATAACGTTGAAAGTCCCCGTTGTTTCCAATGTGCTTTACCGTCGACATTTTCAGAAACGTCACAGTTTACTGATGTTTATCAAATCATTTAGTCTCCTGTAACGATAAGTAGGCCTACCATTAAACAGTGTAACCATCAGATTAAGGTCAAGTATACTGTGACGACTCAATTAATACATCTTTGCATTAAAAACTACCAAAAATACACATGCATTCATCAAAACTAGGCTCATATGACAATATTAACAAATAAATGTGTATCTCATACAACTCATTTATATTAACTTTTTAGGCTATATCACCCAGCTTCAAGCTGAAATACATTCATATTGTAACTTTGAATCAAGCTAATTAAGTCACTCACTTAACTTAGCATTATTTCCATCACTATACATGTGCAATATTATATGTTCAAACAATAAACAGACATATGCTTATTATATAACATTGTACAGACGTCACATATGTGTCACTAAAGCACAATATGAACTCACATGAGGGCCCTAAAGGTGGCTCTTGATTTGTTACCGGACCTGTCTCGTCTTGAGGAGGTTTTCAGACTTTGATTACATGTTTCATGTTCCTTCATTTATGATTTTTATCCAACAACCACATCCATCTTTGGCAAGTTAATCTTCCAGCACATAAAACTAGTAATAACACATTGATTGTATACTACGACATGACAAAATACTTGAAAAAGGGTCCATCCTGCATGTACTTGTAGAGCCTCATCCTAACATGAGTGTGTGTTGTTGCAGGATCGAGTGCCCGTCCTCACCGCAGGACAACCAGACAGGAAGGAGAGTCTCTGCCCGCCCAGAGGAGGGCCTGCAGTCTGCAGACAGTGTCCCTGCTGCAGGGACGACCAGGTGAGACATGCTGTTCCTCAACTCTGTTCCTTGAAATTGTACACAGTTTAATCCACAAGATTGTTTGACGGGTTTACAAAAAGGCAAACACATGGAGTATATTGTCAATACTAAATTGTTTGAGACTACAAGGTCCATTGTACAGGACTAATGCCCCAAATACTCACATTTCAAGTAATCCTCTGCATCTGATGTTTCCTCTTGTAAAATGATTAAAAGTATGTTGTTAAGTAAGAAGTTTACTAGAGTCTGACTCCTCTCGTGTTTTGTTGACCCTTCTCCAGGTGCCACATACAAAGCGCCGGCGCCCTGCTGCTTGTGCAGACCTTCCCAGAAAAGGAAGCAGACCTCCGCGGCTCTTCCTCCTAAACCTGCTGACCTGCCACCTGTCTCTAATGTGGCCCCGGCCCCCCGGGACCTCCACTGCTCCCCTGCACCTCGAAGACCCTATCAGGATCCACAACCGCTCAGTCGAGGAGTACAGCTCATCTACCATGAAGTTGTGGATAAAATGCTGAGGTACGTTGTGTCACAAACGAGTCAGTTCATTTACAGAGTTTCCACTCTCTTAGAAATCATTCTCTCTATTTTCCTTCATCATAAAGATGTATTTTGTGTTTCTCCTCTCAGGTTTCCCGGACGGTCGCCTGCGTCCATATAGTTTGGGTCTGGCGTCGTCGTATCAAGCAGAAGCTGTGGGAGCGACTGGAACGTCCGATGTTCACAGAGACAGTGGATGAAGACGGTCTGGTCCATGTGGACGTGTCCTACGGTGCTGGAGTCCAGCCTCCGCTCTACAACGTGGATGTTTCCGGTGAACCGGAGCCTAAATATCCACCAGCAAAAGGGCAAAGCACTAAGACACACTCTCATAAGCTGACATGTCTAATAATACTGTTGCTTTAAGTTTAGTTTAGTTTTTTTTTTAAAGTATGGCAGTTAAGGTTAAGTTTATTAAGTGTAGAGATACGTTTTTAGTGCCAAGCATAAGTATTATGTGCTAAGTCTTTAGTTTTAAGTATTTAGTAATAAGTATAAGTGTTAAGAGTAAGTGTTTAGTTTAAGTTTTTAGTTTTAAGTACTAAGTTTAAGTATTAAGTTTAAGTATTTAGTGTTAAGGTAAGTATTTAGTAGTAAGTATTTAGGTTAAGTATAAGTATTTAGTATTAAGAATAAGTATGTAGTGTTAAGAGTTAGTATTTAGTTGAGTTAAGTTACTTTCATTGATCTTAATGTATCTCACCACTGATGAATTGTCTTCCTCTGAATCAGTTCCTGCTCCTCTGTAACAGTCTTCTTAATCCAGCTTCAGCCTCAACAGCAACAGTTATCACCTGCCAGAACACCTGCTCCACTCCAGCCTCCACCTGTTACTCTCTACCAGACAAAACATCAGCCTGAGCTGCAGCCTGTGAGATGAAAACTCCTCTCCACCTACAGCCGCTGTCTCTCTGTTGCCTCCATCCTCTACCAGCAGCTTTACTGACAAACTGCTGCCTCACTCTCCACCTGCAGCCTCCGTCAGCAACCTGCAGCCTCCACCTGCAGATTCTGACAGATCACTGCGGTCAAACCTCCATCTACAGCCACCTGAAGAAGACCACTCCCCCTAAAGATCCCCACAGAAAGCTGTGGCCAACCTCCACCTATACAGCCTCTATAAGGAAACCTGCACAGATGTTATCCTACTGCCATGGAGACCTGAGTGGAACAGCAAGGACCAGAGAAACACACGCAGATATAGTCCTTCAGTTAATATGCAAACATATTTCTGTGTATTAAAGCTGGCTCTCTGTTTACATTCTGTTCACTTGTTCTTCTTCTCACAGGTGTTTTCAAACGTTGTGAAAGACTGAGCTCACACTCCTCAACATGAACCTGACTGACTGTGATGATGCCTTCATGAAACGAGAGAGGCTCCTCTTTCTCCCAAGTTGTACGTACAGCATAGTCCTGCACGGGTTGATTTTCAAGACCCCTCCCGCGACGTGCAATACCGAACCCGCCCCGCTACCCGCAAATATTGCGGGTAACGTTGAAAGTCCCCGTTGTTTCCAATGTGCTTTGCCGTCGACATTTTCAGAAACGTCACAGTTTACTGATGTTTATCAAATCATTTAGTCTCCTGTAACGATAAGTAGGCCTACCATTAAACAGTGTAACCATCAGATTAAGGTCAAGTATACTGTGTGACAACTCAATTAATACATCTTTGCATTAAAAATACAAAATACACTGCATTCATCAAAACTAGGCTATATGACAATATTAACAAATAAATGTTGTATCTCATACAAATCATTTATATTAACTTTTTAGGCTATATCACCCAGCTTCAAGCTGAAATACATTCATATTGTAACTTGAATCAAGCTAATTTAAGTCACTCACTTAGCATTATTTCCATCTATACATGTGCAATATTATATGTTCAAACAATAAACAGACATATGCTTATTATATAACATTGTACAGACGTCACATATGTGTCACTAAAGCACAATATGAACTCACATGAGGGCCTAAAGGTGGCTCTTGATTTGTTACCGGACCTGTCTCTTGAGGAGGTTTTCAGACTTTGATTACATGTTTCATGTTCCTTCATTATGATTTTTATCCAACAACCACATCATCTTTGGCAAGTTAATCTTCCAGCACATAAAACTAGTAATAACACATTTGATTGTACTACTACGACATGACAAAATACTTGAAAAAGGTCCATCCTGCATGTACTTGTAGAGCTCATCCTCATGAGGTGTGTTGTTGCAGGATCGGTGCCCGTCCTCCGCGGACAACCAGACAGGAAGGAGAGTCTCTGCCCGCCAGAGGAGGCCTGCAGTCTGCAGACAGTGTCCCTGCTGCAGGGACGACCAGTGTGAGACATCTGTTCCTCAACTCTGTTCCTTGAAATTGTACACAGTTTAATCACAGATTGTTTGAGGGTTTACAAAAGGCAAACAAGGAGTATATTGTCAATACTAAATTGTTTGAGACTACAAGGTCCATTGTACAGGACTAATGCCCCAAATACTCACATTTCAAGTAATCCTCTGCATGTGATGTTTCCTCTTGTAAAATGATAAAGTATGTTGTTAGTAAGAAGTTTACTAGAGTCTGACCTCCTCTCGTGTTTTGCTGACCTTCTCCAGGTGCCACATACAAAGCGCCGGCGCCCTGCTGCTTGTGCAGACCTTCCCCAGAAAAGGAAGCAGACCTCCGCGGCTCTTCCTCCTAAACCTGCTGACCTGCCACCTGTCTCTAATGTGGCCCACGGCCCCCGGACCTACTGCTCCCCTGCACCTCGAAGACCCTATCAGGATCACAACCGCTCAGCGAGGAGTACCAGCTCATCTACCATGAAGTTGTGGATAACATGCTGAGGTACGTTGTGTCAAAACGAGTCAGTTCATTTACAGAGTTTCCACTCTCTTAGAAATCTATCTTCTATTTTCCTTCATAAAGATGTATTTTGTGTTTCTCCTCTCAGGTTCCCGGACGGTCGCCTGCGCATATAGTTTGGGTCTGGCTCGTCGTATCAAGCAGAAGCTGTGGGAGCGACTGGACCGCCGATGTTCACAGGAGACAGTGGATGAAGACGGTCTGGTCCATGTGGACGTGTCCTCGGTGCTGGAGTCCACTCGCTCTACAACGTGGATGTTTCCGGTGAACCGGAGCCTAAATCCACCAGCAAAAAGGGCAAAGCACTAAGACAACTCTCATAAGCTGACAGTGTCTAATTAATGTGCTTTAAGTTTAGTTTAGTTTTTTTTAAAGTATGGCAGTTAAGGTTAAGTTTTTAAGTGTAGAGATACGTTTTTAGTGCCAATCACAAGTTTATGTGTCATGTCTTTAGTTTTAAGTATTTAGTAATAAGTATAAAGTGTTAAGAGTAAGTGTTTAGTTTAAGTTTTTAGTTTAAGTACTAAGTTTAAGTATTAAGTTTAAGTATTTAGTGTTAAGAGTAAGTATTTAGTGTTAAGTATTAGTGTTAAGTATTAGTGTTAAGTATTAGTGTTAAGTATTAGTGTTAAGAGTTAGTATTTAGTTGAGTTAAGTTTACTTTCATTGATCTTAATGTATCTCACCACTGATGAATTGTCTTCCTCTGAATCAGTTCCTGCTCCTCTGTTAACAGTCTTCTTAATCCAGCTTCAGCCTCAACAGCAACAGTTATCACCTGCCAGAACACTGCTCCACCTCAGCCTCCACCTGTTACTTCTACCAGACAAAACATCAGCCTTGAGCTGCAGCCTGTGAGAGAAAAAACTCCTCCCACCTACAGCCGCTGTCTCTCTGTTGCCTCCATCCTCTACCAGCAGCTTTACTGACAAACTGCTGCCACTCTCCACCTGCAGCCTCCGTCAGCAACCTGCAGCCTCCACCTGCAGATTCTGACAGATCACTGCGGTCAAACCTCCATCTACAGCCACCTGAAGAAGACCACTCCCCCTAAAGATCCCCACAGAAAGCTGTGGCCAAACCTCCACCTATACAGCCTCTAAGGAAACCTGCACAGATGTTATCCTACTGCCATGGAGACCTGAGTGGAACAGCAAGGACCAGAGAAAACACACGCAGATTAGTCCTTCAGTTAATATGCAAACATATTTCTGTGTTATTAAAGCTGGCTCTTGTTTACATTCTGTTCACTTGTTCTTCTTCTCACAGGTGTTTTCAAACGTTGTGAAAGACTGAGCTCACACTCCTCAACATGAACCTGACTGACTGTGATGATGCCTTCATGAAACGAGAGAGCTCCTCTTTCTCCCAAGTTGTACGTACAGCATAGTCCTGAACGGGTCTGATTTTCAAGACCCGTTCCCGCCCCGCATCCGCGACGTGCAATACCGAACCCGCCCGCTACCCGCACATATTGCGGGTAACGTTGAAAGTCCCCGTTGTTTCCAATGTGCTTTGCCGTCGACATTTTCAGAAACGTCACAGTTTTACTGTGTTTATCAAATCATTTAGTCTCCTGTAACGATAAGTAGGCCTACCATTAAACAGTGTAACCATCAGATTAAGGTCAAGTATACTGTGACAACTCAATTAATACATCTTTGCATTAAAAACTACCAAAAATACACATGCATTCATCAAAACTAGGCTATATGACAATATTAACAAATAAATGTTGTATCTCATACAAATCATTTATATTAACTTTTTAGGCTATATCACCCAGCTTCAAGCTGAAATACATTCATATTGTAACTTTGAATCAAGCTAATTTAAGTCACTCACTTAGCATTATTTCCATCATATACATGTGCAATATTATATGTTCAAACAATAAACAGACATATGCTTATTATATAACATTGTACAGACGTCACATATGTGTCACTAAAGCACAATATGAACTCACATGAGGGCCTAAAGGTGGCTCTTGATTTGTTACCGGACCTGTCTCGTCTTGAGGAGGTTTTCAGACTTTGATTACATGTTTCATGTTCCTTCATTTATGATTTTTATCCAACAACCACATCCATCTTTGGCAAGTTAATCTTCCAGCACATAAAACTAGTAATAACACATTTGATTTGTATACTACGACATGACAAAATACTTGAAAAAGGTCCATCCTGCATGTACTTGTAGAGCCTCATCCTAACATGAGTGTGTGTTGTTGCAGGATCGAGTGCCCGTCCTCCCGCAGGACAACCAGACAGGAAGGAGAGTCTCTGCCCGCCAGAGGAGGCCTGCAGTCTGCAGACAGTGTCCCTGCTGCAGGGACGACCAGGTGAGACATGTGTTCCTCAACTCTGTTCCTTGAAATTGTACACAGTTTAATCCACAAGATTGTTTGACGGGTTTACAAAAAGGCAAACACATGGAGTATATTGTCAATACTAAATTGTTTGAGACTACAAGGTCCATTGTACAGGACTAATGCCCCAAATACTCACATTTCAAGTAATCCTCTGCATCTGATGTTTCCTCTTGTAAAATGATAAAAGTATGTTGTTAAGTAAGAAGTTTACTAGAGTCTGACCTCCTCTCGTGTTTTGCTGTCCTTCTCCAGGTGCCACATACAAAGCGCCGGCGCCCTGCTGCTTCTGCAGACCTTCCCCAGAAAAGGAAGCAGACCTCCGCGGCTCTTCCTCCTAAACCTGCTGACCTGCCACCTGTCTCTAATGTGGCCCACGGCCCCCGGACCTCCACTGCTCCCTGCACCTCGAAGACCCTATCAGGATCCACAACCGCTCAGTCGAGGAGTACCAGCTCATCTACCATGAAGTTGTGGATAACATGCTGAGGTACGTTGTGTCACAAACGAGTCAGTTCATTTACAGAGTTTCCACTCTCTTAGAAATCTATCTCTCTATTTTCCTTCATCATAAAGATGTATTTTGTGTTTCTCCTCTCAGGTTCCCGGACGGTCGCCTGCGTCCATATAGTTTGGGTCTGGGTCGTCGTATCAAGCAGAAGCTGTGGGAGCGACTGGACCGTCCGATGTTCACAGAGACAGTGGATGAAGACGGTCTGGTCCATGTGGACGTGTCCTACGGTGCTGGAGTCCAGCCTCCGCTCTACAACGTGGATGTTTCCGGTGAACCAGAGCCCAAATATCCACCAGCAAAAAGGGCAAAGCACTAAGACACACTCTCATAAGCTGACATGTCTAATAATACTGTGCTTTAAGTTTAGTTTAGTTTTTTTTAAAGTATGGCAGTTAAGGTTAAGTTTATTAAGTGTAGAGATACGTTTTTAGTGCCAAGCATAAGTATTATGTGCTAAGTCTTTAGTTTTAAGTATTTAGTAATAAGTATAAGTCTAAAGTGTTAAGAGTAAGTGTTTAGTTTAAGTTTTTAGTTATAGTAATTTGTTTGAATTTCATATTAAGTGTTACGTTTTTAGTGCCAATCACAAGTATTAAGTGTCATGTCTTTAGTTGTAAGTATTTAGTAATAAGTATAAAGTGTTAAGAGTAAGTTTAGTTTAAGTGTTAAGTATTAGTGTTAAGTAGTTGTGTTAAGTATTTAGTTAGTATAAGTATTTAGTATTAAGAATAAGTATGTAGTGTTAAGAGTTAGTATTTAGTTGAGTTAAGTTTACTTTCATTGATCTTAATGTATCTCACCACTGATGAATTGTCTTCCTCTGAATCAGTTCCTGCTCCTCTGTTAACAGTCTTCTTAATCCAGCTTCAGCCTCAACAGCAACAGTTATCACCTGCCAGAACACCTGCTCCACCCTCCAGCCTCCACCTGTTACTTCTACCAGACAAAACATCAGCCTTGAGCTGCAGCCTGTGAGATGAAAAACTCCTCTCCACCTACAGCCGCTGTCTCTCTGTTGCCTCCATCCTCTACCAGCAGCTTTACTGACAAACTGCTGCCTCACTCTCCACCTGCAGCCTCCGTCAGCAACCTGCAGCCTCCACCTGCAGATTCTGACAGATCACTGCGGTCAAACCTCCATCTACAGCCACCTGAAGAAGACCACTCCCCCTAAAGATCCCCACAGAAAGCTGTGGCCAAACCTCCACCTATACAGCCTCTATAAGGAAACCTGCACAGATGTTATCCTACTGCCATGGAGACCTGAGTGGAACAGCAAGGACCAGAGAAACACACGCAGATATAGTCCTTCAGTTAATATGCAAACATATTTCTGTGTTATTAAAGCTGGCTCTCTGTTTACATTCTGTTCACTTGTTCTTCTTCTCACAGGTGTTTTCAAACGTTGTGAAAGACTGAGCTCACACTCCTCAACATGAACCTGACTGACTGTGATGATGCCTTCATGAAACGAGAGAGGTCCTCTTTCTCCCAAGTTGTACTACAGCATAATAATAATAATAATAGATTAATTTGTTAGCGCTTTTTACAGGTGCTCAAAGACGCTTTACAGATTGTAGTTGAAGGGAAAAGGAAGGAAACACAAATAAATATATAGTAAACAATCACACATTAAAAAGCCAGATTGAAGAGGTGAGTTTTTGTAAGTTTTTTGAAGGTGGTGAGGTCAGTGCAGTCTCCGATGGGTTGGGGGAGAGTGAGTTCCAGAGGGAGGGGGCAGCGACGGAGAAGGCTCTGTCCCCCAGGTCCGGTGATTGATGCGGGTGGGGATGGATAGGGAGGTTGGCTTCTGATGAGCGGAGGCAGCGGGAGAGGGGCGTGGTGGTGCAGCAAGTCTGTGAGGTAGGGGGGGGGCCTGATTGTTGAGGGCTTTGTGGGTAATGAGGAGGACTTTGAAGTTGATTCTTTGACGGACGGGGAGCCAGTGGAGGTTCTGGAGGACGGGAGTGATGTGGTCTCGGGAGCGGGTGTGGGTTGAGGAGGCGGGCAGCAGAGTTCTGGATATGTTGGAGTTTATGATTAGGTATGGATGGTAATGCCGTAGAGGATGCTATTGCAGTAGTCGAGTCGTGAAGTGCTGAATGCATGAATCAGGGTTTCAGCAGCAGAGGAGGAGAGTGATGGGGCGGAGACGGGCAATGTTTTTGAGGTGGAAAAAGGCGGTCCTGGTCATATTGATTTATGTGGTGGTTGAATTTGAGCTGACTGTCGAAGATGACTCCGAGGTTTGCGGATGTGAGGGGGGGGGAGATAGAGTGTGGCTGTCAATGGTGAAGTTGAATTTCTGGATGTCTTTGTGATACGGGATGGGGGCCAATGATGATGATGTCTGATTTGGCACTGTTCAGTTGGAGATAGTTTGTTTGCATCCATGCTTTTATTCTGAGAGACAGTTGGTGCGAGTGGAGTGTGTTGTGGGGGTGATGGTTTTTGTTGAGATAGAAAGTTGGATGTCACTCGGCGTAGCAGTGACTTGAAGGTTGTGGCGACAAATATTTTGCCAAGGGGGAGCATGTAGAGGATGAAGAGGAGGGGGCCAAGCACCGAACCCTGGGGGACACCTTGGGGCAGTGGAGGAGGTGGCAGTTGTTGATGTTGATGAACTGATGTCTGTCGGTGAGGTAGGATTTCAGCCAGGAGGTGCAAGTGGTCGGTGATGTTGAGTGATGATTCGAGGAGGGACAGCAGGATGGGCGTGGTTGATGGTGTCGAATGCTGCGGTGAGGTCGAGGAGGATGAGGGATTGTTAAGGTGCCGGAGTCAGAGGAGAGGAGGAGGTCGTTTGTTGATTTTGAGAAGAGCTGTTTCGGTGCCTGTGTTTTGATCGGAAAACCGGATTGAAAATGGCTCAAAGAGATCATTGAGCTGAGGTGGGCTTTAAGTTTGTGAGGCACGACACGTTCAAGTATTTTTTGACAGAAAGGGGAGATTTGAGATGGGCCGGAAGTTGGACATGATGTCAGATGTGAGTCCAGGTCTTTTGAGAATGGGTGTGACAGCAGCCAGTTTGAGAGAGGGGGGAACTGATCCAGATCTGAGGGAGGAGTTAATGATTGGCGATGAGTTGGGAGATGGCAGGGAGGCTCTCTTTAACAAATTTTGGAGGGCATTGGGTCAAGTGTGCAGGTGGAGTTAATTCCAGTCATGAAGTGGGACAGTTGCATGGGGGTCACAGGGGAGAAGTGGGACAGGGGGTGTGAGGTGAAGGGGGGGGAGCCAGGAGGGAAGGTGGGGGGTGCTGATGAGGGTGTCAGATTGCTGTAAATGTTGCTGATTTTGGTTTGGAAAAATGAGAGGAAGGAGTTGCACTGTTCGGTGGTGAAGGATGAGGTGGCGTTGTCACAGGGTTTGAGAAGTTTGCTGATGGTGGAGAAACAGACGCTTGGGGTTGCTGGAGCCAGACTGAATGAGTTGTGAGTAGTAATTAGACCGGGCTGCTTTGAGTGCGTTACTGTACTGCTGGAGATAGTCTTTGTAGATTTGAAGATGGGACTGTTAGTGTGGTTTTCTGTGTTGGCGTTCAAGTTGACGTTTCCTTGATTTCATTTGGCGGAGTTCGGGGGTATACCAGGGGGCGGAGTGTATGAAAGAGACATTTTTTGTTTTTGTGGGGGCCAGTTCATTGAGACAGAAGGAGAGGGCGCTGTTATAATAGTCCACAAGTTCAGATGGATTCTCAGAAAGTGGGGGGGGGGGGGGAGACAGACATCTTGCAGGTAATGGAGGCAGTGATTGCTGAAGGTGAGATGGATTTGAGATTTCTGTAGGTTATTGTGCGTTTTTGCTTTTGGGCGGGAATGGGGATGTTGATGTCCCATGATGATGGCCAGGTGATCAGAGATGTGGAGATTGAGGCTGGACAGATGATGGATGGTGAGACCAGTGGAGCAGACCAAGTCCAGGATGTGACCACGGCTGTGTGTGGGAAGTTGATGTGTTGAGAGAAGTTGCAGCAGTGAAGGGTTTCCTTGAATTCAGAGGCATATTTGCAGGTCGGGTCATCAACATGAATGTTAAAATCACCTAAGAGGAGAACAGATGGGGATATGGCAGAAAGCTGAGTGAGAATGTCAGAGAAGTCGGAGAGAAAAGGAGGGGTTTGGCTTCGGGGGACGGTAGATGATGGCTGTGACCAGGGGAGTGGGACCAGATAGTTTAAAGATCAGGTGTTCAAATGAAGAACATCAGGGATGGGGATTAAGGTAGCTTTTATTTCCTTTCTGATAATAGCAGCTATACCACCACCCCGCCCTTGTGGCGAGGTTTTGTCAATGTATGTGAATCCTGCTGGGGTGATTTGATTTAAAGAAAAATAGTCCAGGGGTTTTTGCCATGTTTCGGTCAGATACAGAAAGTCCAGGTTATTGTCTTTAATGAATTAATTTAGAATGTGGCTTTTATTGTGGATGGAGCGTGTGTTGAGCAGGGCTGCTCTGAGGTGGCGTTGCATTGGGGGGGGTTGTGTGGACCGGGGGAGTGGGGAGGAGATTGGTCAGATTCACGTGTTGTTGTTGTATGATGGCGTAGTGTGGGCGGTTGTGACAGGACCGAATGGACGGGATGGAGTGTGGAGACGTGGAATGAAATAAAAAACTTACGGCCAGAGCCTCTGTGTGAAGGACGGCGTTTGCGGAGTATTTCATAATCTGCGAGGATGTCCATGCAGTCCGGACGCAGGCGGTTATTGAAGGAGTGGAGATCTGACAGGGAGTAGAGCGGCGGCCATGATCCGGTGAAAGTGGCGCTAGCACGGAGCTAGCCAATGCTGGGGACCCGGGCAGCAGAGACCAGGAGCCGGATGACCGTGGAAGAAGCAGCGGTGTGAGTCCAGATAAAATGAGAATTATAATCCACAGCATATCAGGAGAATAATTCCAGTGGTTTCCAGAGGAGAATCGTAGGAGGTGCTGACAGCCTGGTGCAGAGTGGGAGCCGGGTGACCAGCCCACTAGCTGGTTAGCTAGCTTGATAGCCGGTTAGCTAGCTTGATAGCCGCCGGCTGTAGGCGGGAGGGAGAGACGATGTCAGCGGGGAAGCCGGCCTATCGCAGCGGGATGGGAAGACCCACACGAGCCGCGGAGTTAGGGTGGAGTTGGGGTGGAGACAGAAATGTTATCTCAGCAGACCCCAGGGAGCCGAGGAGCCTGCTAGGTCCGATAATGCTAGCGGGCTAGGGACCGTTGAGCAGGAAAGAGCCAGCAGGTAGGAGATGACAACACATTTATCTGTGTCGATTCGAGATAGAGATGATGCTATTTTTTCTAATGACTGACGTCTAAAAAGCAGAGAGCCAGACAGGAGAGGTTCTGATCTGAACTAAATAACTATATTTGGGGCAGAGGAGCGGCGAACAAACAACGCCAGCACCCTCGGCGACCCGGGAAAAAAAAAAAAAAACATAGCATAGTCCTGCAAGGGTCTGATTTTCAAGACCCGCTCCCGCCCCGCACCCGCGACGTGCAATACCGAACCCGCCCCGCTACCCGCACATATTGCCAATTAATTCCGCAACTCGACCCGACCCGTCGGCACAAGATCTGCAACCCGACCCGAACCCGCATAGCCTATGAGCAGTGAAAACGTGCAATTATTAACACACGCAGTTGCATATTTGTCTCAAAAAGCGTGGGATGTTGGTTATTTTCTCCATCTAGGATGACACCAAAAGCCTCCCAGACGTTGGATTTCGCTCTTGAGGAAGTGTTATTGAAAATGCTGTATTCTCCGCTAGAGAGCTTCACCTCGGCCATTTCGAATGTGGCGCGCACAGCAGCAGATTGATGCACTGCAGAGGTTATGATTATGCGCGGTCCCGCGGGGGAGAGGTCTGGGGATTTAAACATTAAACTAAATTATTATTATTTTAATATATTTATTATGCAATACCCGCGACCCGACTCGCATCATCTTTGTTTTAGCCAGAACCGAACCCGGAAAAAAGCATTTGAAAAAATACCACCCGCGAATCACCTTTTTTGCGGGTCAGGTACCCGACCCGATGCAGGACTCTGACGTACAGTATAGCAGTATGAGATTTCTTAACAACACTCTGAGTGTATTGAGATTTTTAATGGAAGTTCGGTGATGAATTTTATATCAGACACTGGAAGCATTCAGATCTGTACATTCATATGAAGACATGGACTTCATCTCAGGCTGATTGTACTTTACATTTTAGATCAGTGTTAGATGTTTCATAAGCTCAACTTGCTGTATTTGAGTAATGATCAGACCAACAACAACATCAACAGGTACGTATAGGCCTACCACTAATAGTTCAATAACAAGTGCTTTCATAATTTCTTTCCATAGAGGTTTCGTCTTTAGGTTAAAGATAACGATAAACCATGTATTGATATTTGTCTCTGCTGCACATTGTGATGTATCTCTAAGCTAGCAAACTGAAAGCTGCGTGTTATACATTTCCAGTTTAATACCAGTTATATATCTACAGATTCAATATTTATGTTTACAAAATGGACGTAGAGGATTCCATGGTTGCTATGGTTTGACGCAGGACTAGCGTCAATATCGGATCAATATTTAAACCATAACAACCTGAAAACTACCTGAAGACGGTCACGAAAATATTTTCTCCGCTTTCACTCGACGATTCTTCCAAATTAGCGTTTCTACTCAAGTCTTTTTACATCCCGACAAGAGTCAGAGACCCCCTGAGAGTTATTACTGCGAGAAAACACACTTCAATTATGGAAAATGTAAGATGTCATAACGTTGAAAGTCCCCGTTGTTTCCAATGTGCTTTGCCGTCGACATTTTCAGAAACGTCACAGTTTACTGATGTTATCAAATCATTTAGTCTCCTGTAACGATAAGTAGGCCTACCATTAAACAGTTGTAACCATCAGATTAAGGTCAAGTATACTGTGACGACTCAATTAATACATCTTTGCATTAAAAACGACCAAAAATACACATGCATTCATCAAAACTAGGCTATATGACAATATTAACAAATAAATGTTGTATCTCATACAAATCATTTATGTTAACTTTTTTAGGTTATATCACCCAGCTTCAAGCTGAAATACATTCATATTGTAACTTTGAATCAAGCTAATTAAGTCACTCACTTTAACTTAGCATTATTTCCATCATATACATGTGCCAATATTATATGTTCAAACAATAAACAGACATATGCTTATTATATAACATTGTACAGACGTCACATATGTGTCACTAAAGCACAATATGAACTCACATGAGGGCCTAAAGGTGGCTCTTGATTTGTTACCGGACCTGTCTCGTCTTGAGGAGGTTTTCAGACTTTGATTACATGTTTCATGTTCCTTCATTTATGATTTTTATCCAACAACCACATCCATCTTTGGCAAGTTAATCTTCCAGCACATAAAACTAGTAATAACACATTTGATTTGTATACTACGATATGACAAAATACTTGAAAAAGGTCCATCCTGCATGTACTTGTAGAGCCTCATCCTAACATGAGTGTGTGTTGTTGCAGGATCGAGTGCCCGTCCTCCCGCAGGACAACCAGACAGGAAGGAGAGTCTCTGCCCGCCAGAGGAGGCCTGCAGTCTGCAGACAGTGTCCCTGCTGCAGGGACGACCAGGTGAGACATGTGTTCCTCAACTCTGTTCCTTGAAATTGTACACAGTTTAATCAACAAGATTGTTTGACGGGTTTACAAAAAGGCAAACACATGGAGTATATTGTCAATACTAAATTGTCTGACACTATAAGGTCCATTGTACAGGACTAATGCCCCAAATACTCACATTTCAAGTAATCCTCTGCATCTGATGTTTCCTCTTGTAAAATGATAAAAGTATGTTGTTAAGTAAGAAGTTTACTAGAGTCTGACCTCCTCTCGTGTTTTGCTGACCTTCTCCAGGTGCCACATACAAAGCGCCGGCGCCCTGCTGCTTCTGCAGACCTTCCCCAGAAAAGGAAGCAGACCTCCGCGGCTCTTCCTCCTAAACCTGCTGACCTGCCACCTGTCTCTAATGTGGCCCACGGCCCCCGGACCTCCACTGCTCCCCTGCACCTCGAAGACCCTATCAGGATCCACAACCGCTCAGTCGAGGAGTACCAGCTCATCTACCATGAAGTTGTGGATAACATGCTGAGGTACGTTGTGTCACAAACGAGTCAGTTCATTTACAGAGTTTCCACTCTCTTAGAAATCTATCTCTCTATTTTCCTTCATCATAAAGATGTATTTTGTGTTTCTCCTCTCAGGTTCCCGGACGGTCGCCTGCGTCCATATAGTTTGGGTCTGGGTCGTCGTATCAAGCAGAAGCTGTGGGAGCGACTGGACCGTCCGATGTTCACAGAGACAGTGGATGAAGACGGTCTGGTCCATGTGGACGTGTCCTACGGTGCTGGAGTCCAGCCTCCGCTCTACAACGTGGATGTTTCCGGTGAACCAGAGCCCAAATATCCACCAGCAAAAAGGGCAAAGCACTAAGACACACTCTCATAAGCTGACATGTCTAATAATACTGTGCTTTAAGTTTAGTTTAGTTTTTTTTAAAGTATGCCAGTTAAGGTTAAGTTTATTAAGTGTAGAGATACGTTTTTAGTGCCAAGCATAAGTATTATGTGCTAAGTCTTTAGTTTTAAGTATTTAGTAATAAGTATAAGTCTAAAGTGTTAAGAGTAAGTGTTTAGTTTAAGTTTTTAGTTATAGTAATTTGTTTGAAGCATTTCATATTAAGTGTTACGTTTTTAGTGCCAAGCACAAGTATTAAGTGTCATGTCTTTAGTTGTAAGTATTTAGTAATAAGTATAAAGTGTTAAGAGTAAGTGTTTAGTTTAAGTTTTTAGTTTAAGTACTAAGTTTAAGTACTAAGTTTAAGTATTTAGTGTTAAGAGTAAGTATTTAGTAGTAAGTATTTAGTGTTAAGTATAAGTATTTAATATTAAGAATAAGTATGTAGTGTTAAGAGTTAGTATTTAGTTGAGTTAAGTTTACTTTCATTGATCTTAATGTATCTCACCACTGATGAATTGTCTTCCTCTGAATCAGTTCCTGCTCCTCTGTTAACAGTCTTCTTAATCCAGCTTCAGCCTCAACAGCAACAGTTATCACCTGCCAGAACACCTGCTCCACCCTCCAGCCTCCACCTGTTACTTCTACCAGACAAAACATCAGCCTTGAGCTGCAGCCTGTGAGATGAAAAACTCCTCTCCACCTACAGCCGCTGTCTCTCTGTTGCCTCCATCCTCTACCAGCAGCTTTACTGACAAACTGCTGCCTCACTCTCCACCTGCAGCTGCTGCCTCCACCTGCAGATTCTGACAGATCACTGCGGTCAAACCTCCATCTACAGCCACCTGAAGAAGACCATTCCCCTAAAGATCCCCACAGAAAGCTGTGGCCAAACCTCCACCTATACAGCCTCTATAAGGAAACCTGCACAGATGTTATCCTACTGCCATGGAGACCTGAGTGGAACAGCAAGGACCAGAGAAACACACGCAGATATAGTCCTTCAGTTAATATGCAAACATATTTCTGTGTTATTAAAGCTGGCTCTCTGTTTACATTCTGTTCACTTGTTCTTCTTCTCACAGGTGTTTTCAAACGTTGTGAAAGACTGAGCTCACACTCCTCAACATGAACCTGACTGACTGTGATGATGCCTTCATGAAACGAGAGAGCTTCTCTTCCTCCCAAGTTGTACGTACAGTATAGCAGTATGAGATTTCTTAACAACACTCTGAGTGTATTGGGATTTTTAATGGAAGTTCGGTGATGAATTATATTTGAATGCAACACCTTACACTTCCAGATCTACCAGGAGCTGCTTCAGGGCCCTGAGGACAACTCCTTTTACAACAGTTCCAGAGATGCTTCCTCCTCCTCCACATCCTCCACCTTCACCACCCCTCCTGCTCATCGCCAGAACTAAGAGTGCCCCCACCCCATCTCAGCAACCACCACCAGTTTCTCCTGCAGCCACCGCCTCCATATGTAGATTCTGACAGACAGCTGACGGCCAAACCTCCTCCTACAGCTTCTGCCAGTGCACCTGCGTCTCTACACCTCTTGAAGCCAACTGCGGCTGAACCTCCACCCACAGCCTCTGTCAGCAACCTGAACCAGCACCTACACCTCTCGTACACTACTGCCATCCAAACCTCCACCTGTAACCTTTGCCAGTCGCCTGAAGACACCTCCTCCACCTGAAGATCCCCACAGAAAGCTGGGGTCAAACCTCCACCTTCCCCCTCTATAAGGGAACCTGCACAGATGTTATCCTACTGCCATGGTTTGATCTAAGTGGAACAGCAACAACCAGAGAAACACTGGTAAATATGATCTTTGAGTAAATATGGGAAAATATATCTGTTTAAAAATAGCATGCCTGCGCAGATTAAAGCTGGCTTTCTGTTTACATTCGGTTCACTTCTTCTTCTCACAGGTGTTTCCATACATTGTGTGAAAGACTGAGCACACACTCCTACATGAACCTGACTGACTGTGATGATGCCTTCATGAAACAGAATGAGCCCCTCTTCCTCCCACTTGTACGTAGAGTATAGCAGTATGAGACATTAAGTCATGGGATTTTTGATGGAAGTTTGCTGATGAACGCTATCTTAATGCAACACCTTTTCTGCAGGCTTTGTTGGACTTCCAGATCCAGAGATACTTCATTCCTGCCCCTCCCCATCTCTGCAACCACCAGCACTTTCTACGCATGGCGATTCATTGAAGGCCAAAGATTGCAGAGACGCTCCACCCGAGACTTCAGTGCCTTACTTTTCCAACAACGCCCTCTAATACGACGTCCAATGTGCTCTTTTATTGTGTACTTTAAGCCTCTGCACTGTTTTACAATAAATGAACTATTGTCTGCAACCATCTGATCAGTAATTTGAGACCAGAATCATTTGTATAAAACAGATCCTAAGGATATGATTGTTTTTGTGTGTTTAAGTTGAAGTGTGTTCCTTTGTCATGGTATATTAATTATTAGTCGCCACTTATTTAGGTTTAATACATTAATAACATTAACACATTCACTTTCTAGTAATTCATCATGTCGGAATTTCTTGAGCCAAATGTACAAAGACATCTGACATAAAATGTAATGACTGCAATTACGGTTATTTCAGCCAACACAACATTTCCACAATCTCATCTCAAATATCAACAAGTATCATTGAAATGCGTATTAAATAAATAAAAAGCGTGTTGTTTCAATTTTCCAAAATAAAGTTTATTTTTCCTCTACATTTAAGGTGAATTCTAAATATGAACCAAATATACCAAGAGTCACAATATGTCAAAGCCAGACATTTAATTATATAACAGCCCACTATATATGTACAGTTGGAATAATACAGATAACATATTCACACCAATCAAACAAATGCTAAATAACTTCAATATGAAGTGGGGTTCAGAGATGATCAATACAAGGATATTCAAGAAACAGTTAACAAACAGAAAATGATTAAAGAATATTTTGTTAGAGATTGAAGAACATTGTTAGAGCAGCTTACGAAATAATAAGTCATGAAATGTGAAATTCAGTCATTTACACTATATAAAAGGAGAAATGATTGTGTGAAGTCAAACAGCTAATCGTAACTACAGCATGTCCCTTTTTCAATTGTTGCCACATTATATACACATCCAGTCTTTTAGGCAGCTTTTTGGACAGGAATAAAGACACGGTGTCCTAGCATTGCAAACTCTTATGTATAACGTCACCTATTTGTTCTGTCCCTTTCAAACATACATTGAATTTGAGATGGTCAGGTACTGGAATAGCACATACACTTTGAATAGTACAGTACGGTAAATCCAGGGAAATGTTCTTAACAGCAAATATATAAGAAACACATTGTAAACATGTACAGGAGCACATTTCAAGATTGTTAGGGCTTTAGACATTAGTCTGGTATATACAAAATATTACAACTAACAACACATCCAATGCAGCTTCAAATATAATTTCTGGCTGAAAGTGTCCCTCTCTATGGTTGTTGCTGGTATTGTCCCTCTGTGGCGGTGTAGAAGTCGTCCAGGACACTCTGCAGGTACTCGAAGGTGGGCCTGTCTTCAGGTTTGTGCTTCCAGCAGGACATCATGATGGCGTAGAGCTCGTCAGGACAGCTGTCAGGCTGAGGCATCCTGTAGCCGCGCTGCACAGAGGAAATCACCTCTCCTTTGGTCATACCTGAGGAGAACACAGACAGGCATGCAGGTGAGAATATAGGAGTGTTTAGAGCAGGGGTGTCCCAACTACGGCCCGGGGGCCAACTGCGGTCCGTTGTCCATTTTAAATTGGCACTCAGCTAATTGTAAAAGTGTAATGGAATATGGCCCACATCTGAAACTTGTGCTTTTCTTATATTGCACTTCTTAAATATATATGTATATATATATATATATATATATATATATATATATATTACACAGTAGTATTCGTGTTTTCATGTACCCAATTTTCAAATAAATTCAGTCACTTAAAGTTGAAAACATTTTCTAACAAATCTTAGTTGATAAAAAAAACACCCAATAACTTACTTACATATCAAGTTTCAAATATACCTTTCCTCTTTCCCCTTATTATAAGCAATCTGAGGCTTCTGTTTTAAGAGATGAGTTGTCAACACTTTTTGTAACTAAATAAATGAAACCCGATGGAAAGCTGTGATGTAGGCGTTTTTTTCTCTTTAAGCATTTCAATTATCAAGAATAATTGACCTACATTTGATTGATTTTGCTAACTTATAACTTAACTTATGAGGCAATAAACTTCACCTCTGGTGGGGGGCCCAACCCTTTATATGCTTTTCTGTATGTGGCCTTCAGTGAAAAGAGTTTGGACACCCCTGGTCTAGAGGGACAACACACATACTCTATATAGCCACGTAGTCATTAGCTTGAGTAAAGAATCACCAGTAGAGGGCGGTAGATATTCAAAACACAATGACTCCAGTATTGTGGAAACCTCTTTTACTGTAGTCACCACGTTTGTCTTTGTCAAATTGTTCGTTATAAGTAAAAAAATAATAATATTTATTTCTCTTGCATATTATTTTAATTGACAGTTTTATATTTATCACAAGAACACAAAGTAAGGAAAGGCACAGCTACGCAATTTATTTAATGGTATTTTGTGCATTATTCAAAGATCATAACACTAGTTTAAAAAAAATTCAAATAATATAAGTAGTACTAATAGGCTACTTAGGCTTTTTTTTTTTACCTGGGTAGGGGCATTTCCCGTATGTTATGATCTCATAGAGCAGAACTCCGAAGGACCAGATGTCTGACTTGATGGTGAAGGATCCGTAGTTGATGGCCTCTGGAGCCGTCCACTTGATGGGGAATTTGGCTCCTGAGGATGAAATGGTAAAAAACATTAAATATGCCGTTCCTTTAGTATCTAACAAAACCAGCTGCTTGACATGATCATTGGCTCAGTGGCTTTTGTGCTACCATGAACATACTGTAGGAGAAAATCAAACTCTTCAAAACCATTGACCATTAATCCAGTAAAACAACTTTGGGAAGATTAAATTGTATCTCTTTAATCTTCCATAAACCAATCATTACTGAATTTTCTATGAAAATTGTTGTTACAAAATGCAAAACACATGAAGTTACACTATCAATGTGTGTAAAATCGTTTTTTGCAGATAAGTGCATAAGATGTCACTGAAATAAAAAATATTTGAAATGCCAAATGATTTGCTCTCATCATAATTGCTTTTGCCATTAGTTGTTTACATCTGAAAATGTTTTAACCTTACTGCACTGATCAGCTTAGTGATAGACAGTCATAGCCTACTAGGCCAAGGAGTTGGTAGAGTATGGCCATAAAACTGCAAATCTATGCTAAAGGTCACAACTAATAAAAGCCATTTATTCTGCTTACAGTAAAAGCCTGTGATTGGTGGCTCTAGTATGTTCAGGAAACTGACACTGAAAAACATTAAATATGCCGTTCATTTAGTATCTAAATTCAAATCAAATTCATCTGCTGAATGGAAAAAAACTCCATATTTCCACGTGTATGACCCATACTGCAATGGAATATGTAAATGAAGGGCAGAATAAAAACCTTCGTTTATTTGTAATGTTCCTATGAAGGGAGTTTCAGTGTTTCCTGGTTCCAGGTCAGTAATAATCAGGTTTATGATACATTTTCACACACTAGACTGGTGTTAGTATGAAAGGAGAAAGAATGGTTTAAACCCATGTTGGTCACTGAGTGGTTTATTTTAGCTTGAAAAAGTAGAGGAACTGGCAACTGAAACCAAAAGTCTGGCTCTTGAAACACACATAGTTCATCAATTCTACTTCGATTTTTATTTTAGGTTTTTCAAAAGTATCCCCCTGGGAGTCAGCTAAATACTGAAAAATAACAATGGACATTCAAAGATAAAAAGTGTACCCTCTCTGGCAGAGTATTCGTCGTCCTCTATGACTCTTGCCAGCCCAAAGTCAGCGATTTTGCAGAGCAGACTCTCTGACACCAGGACATTGGCTGCTCTCAGGTCTCTGTGGATATATTTCTTATCCTCTATATACGCCATGCCCTCTGAAATCTGCAACAGCACAAGAAAGATATGGTAAGCAACAATGTCAACATAAGAGAAAAGAGATAACAAATCATTTTTAAAAATGGTCTAACGTGAAGTGCCCAATTCTATATACCATTTCAGACAAGTCTATGGGTGACACAGAAATTCAGTTCAAACTAGTGTTGATGGCAGTAGATTTAAAGATATTGTGTGAATTACTGCACGATGAACTGAATAAAGTGTCTTCAAACAGTTCCTTGAAATAATATAAAGTCCTAACATGTGGATTTGACTCATCATTATTTTCTTATCGACAAAGAGATTCATTAAAAAAAATATATACAGCTCAAGTTCAAACCCAAACGTAGCAAATAATTGTTTTTACTAATGCTGAAAGCAGAAATCTGCAAACCAACATAGTTGTTCTTATCATACTTTATTTTATGTTTATCTTATCCATGCTTTACCAACTTAATCGAGTTAGCATATAACCTTTAGTCGCACACTTACGTGTAGGAAAAACATTGTCAGCAAAGCTTCCCTTTGCGATTCTGTAATGATGTCATAATCATTTTCTGAAAGGTTCCATGTAAAAATTGCCAGATGTGATACAAATTCTGACAACATTTTGTATTTATTTTAAGGAATTGCTCCATTTACATCAATGTAAATGTTCAACTATTATCAATTCATTAAACAAAACTTAATCGGTGAAGTGTCCGTTTATTGCTTTTGGTTATGGTTCCTCCTTTCACTTCAACAATGGAAAAAGTTATGTTATGTCTGTTTCACAATCATGGCAGAGAGTGAGCATAGGAAACAGCAGCATATTGCGGTCAGTGTGTAAATCACCTGCGCTGAGAAATCAATGAGCTTGGGCAACTGCAGTTTGCATCCTTCGTCACTCTTTAAGAAGTCTAGTAGGCTCCCTAAAAACAAGAGAGAATATTTACAATGTTAGTTTCTTGTGTGTCCATGCATGTGTATAGGCTACTTACATGTGTATCCTTGTTTGCATTTTTGTTAATATAAGGTTTTGGGTTTTTAGAAGTAATATAGAAAAAGGTTTTTTTTGCTAACCTGCAAACCTCCTCTGTGAAATACAACCATAGGTCAATGTGTGATCACATGACTTTTTATGTCACAATTCTAAACTGCTGACATTTGCACTTCTTATTACTGGATGATTAATCTCATGGATGATTAATTATTTCTACAAGCCGGCACAGAACTATGGACCACTGTGTCACCGTGAGATAAAGAGACATGTGCCAACACAGAGGAGTATAGCATGATATCATAAAACCACTACAAAGAGACACAAAAAGACTAGACAACAAAGAGACAAAAACAACAAAAACAAGTGATGCAAAAAAAAAGTAACGACAAAGACATGCTAGCTGACCAAAAAACGGCCAAAGAAAAGTAAATCCTGGGAACCAAAAACAACTACAATGTGACAAAAAACAAATGCAGACTCAAAACAACTACTCAGAGACTCATCAAAAACTACCAACAGACTAAAAATGACAACAACATTACATCAAATTGATTTAGAAAAAATGACAGAGACTTGAAATGACCTAAAAATGACTCAACATGACAACAAAGAAACACAAAATGGCACAAAGGGGGAAAAAAGAGACAAAATAATTACTTTAACGAACATAAGAGTAACAAAGGGACAAAAATAATTACTGTAACGAACATAAGAGTAACAAAGTGACAAAAAAATTAGCACAAAGTGAAACAAAAAAGACGAGTACCGACCTGGTACCGACGATGTTATCCAAGGAAATGTTATGCAGCCTTTTCGCATTTCTGGTATACTTGCATGTCTCTGATCATCAATATGCTACATTTTAATTTCTTCACGAATCTTCCATGTGTTAAAAATAAAGGTTATTTACCATTTGACATGTATTCTGTGATGATATAGATGGGTTGTATCTTGGTGACGACAGCGTAAAGCCGCACCAGCCTGTCGTGCTGCAGCGTCTTCATGACGTTGGCTTCATCCAAGAAGGCTTCCACCGTCATGGTGCCTGGCTTCAGCGTCTTCACCGCCACTGTTGTTAAGTTGTTGTAGTAAGCTGAATGTGCAAAAAGTGAAGGAAGAAGGGGATTTTATTTATACATAAATATATTTTTGTGGAAGTAACAAAACCAGCTGCTTGACATGATCATTGGCTCAGTGGCTTTTGTGCTACCATGAACATACTGTAGGAGAAAATCAAACTCTTCAAAA
Organism: Harpagifer antarcticus; assembly: GCA_902827135.1. Taxonomy (NCBI): domain Eukaryota; kingdom Metazoa; phylum Chordata; class Actinopteri; order Perciformes; family Harpagiferidae; genus Harpagifer; species Harpagifer antarcticus. The sequence continues at coordinate 13,774,303 of CADEHL010000452.1, forward strand.
CCATTGACCATTAATCCAGTAAAACAACTTTGGGAAGATTAAATTGTATCTCTTTAATCATCCATAAACCAATCATTACTGAATTTTCTATGAAAATTGTTGTTACAAAATGCAAAATACATGAAGTTACACTATCAATGTGTGTAAAATTGTTTTTTGCAGATAAGTGCATAAGATGTCACTGAAATAAAAAATGTTTGAAATGCCAAATGATTTGCTCTCATCATAATTGCTTTTGCCATTAGTTGTTTACATCTGAAAATGTTTTAACCTTACTGCACTGATCAGCTTAGTGATAGACAGTCATAGCCTACTAGGCCAAGGAGTTGGTAGAGTATGGCCATAAAACTGCAAATCTATGCTAAAGGTCACAACTAATAAAAGCCATTTATTCTGCTTACAGTAAAAGCCTGTGATTGGTGGCTCTTGTATGTTCAGGAAACTCACAGTGATAGTGGTTACTTTAATCCTCTTCTGTCTTTGGTAAAACAGTTTTAGTAACAACCTCTCCACTCTCTTCATACTATAAGCTCTAACGGTTAGTGTCTCTCAGTGTTTGAGCCATTTATAACATACTGTCAGAAAACCTGTTGCACTTGGTTTATCATATTAACTTTTTCCCATTCTAGTTATGAATGTAATCCAAACACACCACTCCAAAGTAACGGACATACATGGATGATTCAAATTGCCTTTTTAAGTTTAAAATGAGCCTTGAAAAAACGTTTTAATACTATAATTTGTAAATATTCAGTATTTTCTCGGACTAATACCTAGAACAAGGCACCTACTTCCTGATCATTCCCCACCCACAGAGAAAACACCTATATCAAACACATGTTTACCGCAATGTATAAACTTCCCTCATGTTTCAAAAATGAGTTGAATTAAAGTTTTGTGTAAGTGGTAAAAACATCAAAACCTGTCTTTTGGCAAAAGTAAGTATCAGGCCACAGCAATGTTTGTTCATAAACTTTGCAATGAATCTAGTCCCTCTCTACACACCCTTTTCTGATATTTGGATGTGTGTCTTCACCCCTTTCAACTCCTGATGCAAACCCCTTTAAACTTGAAAACATTTCCTAAGCAGATGATAACAAGCTGTTGGACATATGAAAATGACCACTCTTTACGTTACTACAGAGGCATGTATGGAATTTTTTTTTACCATATTTACTGCATATTTTTTCAGTGACCATGAGAGTTGGGAAATGCCTATGGTCAAAGCACAGGAGAAATCCTTTATTCTCAGAGATGGTTGCTAATGTAGGTCTTTTTCTAACCCTAACCCTAATGCTAACCCTAATGCTTAGCAATTGGAGTGGAATTTAGATAGGAGAAATACACTTGACTTTTAATTTTCCATAGCCATTAGTGTCTGTTTCAAACATACAGTATACGGTGTATAAACATATGAACGGGACTTTGACAGTTGGCTCCTTAGCCCCCTTCACTACTGGGCAGACTCTGGCTCTAAATGATGCCACCAGCACAAAATGGCAGCGGCTGTATCCAGGATATTTTGGCTTCGTTTTTTGTGGAAGAAGTGCAGACATGCTGTCTATCTATATAGTGCAGGGATGGGCAACTTTGATGGTGGTGGGGGCCACATCATTAATGTACTGGCCACCAGGGGGCCGCAGATTCACTTGGAACACACACACACAAATTCCATGTGTTGTATGTAATTATTAACAAATATACTAAGTCTGACATCTTCATTGACATTTTACAATCAAAGGGAACATCCCCAAAAAATGGGAACATCCTCTAATAAGCTCACTAAACAAATATCAGTTCACAGACATTTTATTTCATTTTTACAAGTGGCATGTTTGTATTGAACAGGTTATGGAATACAACTATTTTTAAACTATTGGAAAGCAGGGAAAATGTGTGTGTATTGAGATTAACCATTAAGATGACATAAACATGAAGTCATGAACACTAACCCAGACATTAGTTGTCTCACTTGAACCTAAAACACTTGTAGCTCTGCTGACACACAACAAGGGGAATGTCAACACAGACACCTGTCAGCCCGCACTCTGCTGTTCCTCAGCGCCACTCCCCCTCCCTCCCGCTGACATTATGAATGAAAAGCGTAGTAATCATAGATAACATGGCAGGGTCCGTGAAAGTTTGTTTTCATCTGATTTCAAATAGGCTAAAAAAGGTCTTGGTTTTAAGAATATTAAACTTGTTTCGCCAAATTCAGATGATAAAAACAACTTTTAAGCTTGTAAAGGCATAATTACAAGAGGCAATTTAACGTCACAGCAGCATAACAACAGCCGGTGTTTCTTGTGAGGGTTTCCCCGGGAGACAAACACAATACACACAAATGCGTCACAGATTATTTTTGCGGTATTTGAAATCATGTACGCAGCTCGCGACGTAACTAGGAGTCTAGTGGACGGTATCAGTACTACAAGTAAAAAATATATTTTTTTAAATATTTTTTTTTAAATTAATTTACGTTGTTTATAAATTAATCTGAGGGCCGCAAAAAGAGGAGGTGGGGGTCACTATAATGTAAATAGTTCTAACCAAAACGATGTAATGACCTATTGGATAACAAAAGTAGGAAGTCGTTTTAGTTTTAATTAGGGGGAAATGAGACGGTTCACTTTTGCAGAACCCTTGTATATGTGTGTGCGACAAGAACGACATACTCACCCAACCAGACATCTCCAAACTGCCCCGCTCCTAGTTTCTTTACCATCCTAATAGAGTCTTTAGAAATCTCCCAGGCATCTTTATCCCACGGTTTCTGAGCTTTGGGTTTCACACATGCACGGTCCAGTTTACGACACAGGCCATCCGGTTTGTCTGGAAGGTGAACACACACACAGTCATGACTAAGGTATACTTGCATTACTGTTCAATTTTATGAATAAAACATTTTTAAAGACATTTTCTTTAAGTGTTTATATCGAAATCAACCATTGGTACTAAAGATGGCGTTGGGTGAGTTTTTTGAATAAAAGATTTTAAGTGGATCCATTCCATAGATTTGGCTACTCACTACGGTAGTGTTTAATCAGTGCACCGATGTCACTGAAGGAGATTTTAGGAGAGATGTAGAAGCCGCCGTTATCCAGCATCCTAATCTTATAATGTTTGACTGATTCTGTCCCGTTGGCATCAAAGTCTCTGATGGACAATGAGTAACTTCCTGTGAAAAAGTAAGCAAGTAAAAGAGTGAGTTACTAGAAATGGAGCAGGAGGAAATCAATATGTTGATACATTCCCATACCTTTTTGTGTTTCACTTTCCCTGATGAGATAAGAGCCTGGTTTGTTTGCAGGTGCCAACAGCTGCCTCTCTGCATCCTTTCTTGTGATGTCCTTGAAAAACCAGCTGCAAAGAATATGAAAAAACACTGTTTTATTAAAGTGGACTCCACCCATTATACAAATCACACCTTTGTTGGGTATATAGTTGGGTTTTACATTGCTTTTCTTTAGCTTTATAATATGATAGTGATCAATTCCAACATCCTTTAAAAAAAGAAACTGTTATTGAGAAATAACTAAGGATTTGGTTTGAGCTACTTACTCTTCTGTTTCGATGGTGTCAGCTTGGGCAACATAATTGCACGGGATGAATCCTTCTTTGTTGGTGACCAATGACACTGCTTTCCACCACTCCCCGTGTCTATTGGAAATATCAATTTATTCAAGCATGTTTATCATTTGGTTTGATTGGTGTTTATACCTTCTGAACCTCTTTGTCATATAGGCCAATCTCTTGAACCCTGGTTTTCCGTTAAATTGAAATGGGAGTTGTGGAAAATATACTGGATAAGAACCTCATGCAAACTAACTTGAACAACTATAGGAGCGTTCACACTCGAGTACTTTTCCGTTTAGTTCCGTTAGTACCCCTTATGTCGCGTTCACACCAAAAAGAGTACTTAGTGCCAGGAACTTTTACCCCCATATTTAGTGCCTGCTGAGAGGTGGTACTCTCCTGGGGGGAAAAAAGTGCCCAGGTTCTGATTGGCTGTGCGAATTGCAAACCACGCCCCGTAAAACTCTGAAATGTTTTGTAGAGCCGCCATTTTATTATCCTCGCATTAGCATTATAAGCATTAGCATTCGCCCAGCGCACAAACGCAGAGAGACTACCTTATGGCAACACACAAGAGAAAACATGGGAGCGGTGGAGATGAGGAGGTGTCGGCGTTCTGGTGATGTACTCGGAAGGCTTCAGTAGAAGCTGCTGGGAGTCCCAGCAGCTTCTACTGAAGCCAGTCCCCAACTCCGGGGACTTCTGGCCGGGGACTTCGAGCGGCAGTATACGCCGTGAAGTTGTTTGCAGCCTGCCAGTAAACCCAGAGCAGAAGAAGACGGAGTGACGTCAGCGGCTCATTTGCGTAATCTTCCCTCAGGGAACTTATTCCGGTGTGAACGCGATCGGCTCTTAGTTCCATAGGGGAACTAAGTGCTGGGAACTAAGTACGGCAAAGTACTTGGTGTGAACGCGGCTAATGTCTTTAGTTTTCTCAACAAAACTGCATACTTCATTGTAATTATATCAGGGCTCGACATTATAATTGGCCCGCTGGCCCGGAAGCACTATTTAGACACCCCGGGCCAGCATAACGTACTTTCCACTTGCCCGCTCGGGCCACTAAAAATATTGTTTAAAAAAAAATGTTTCCTGTGGTATTGGTATTTTGACAAGCAATTTTGTTAAATTGTTTCGTTTATTAATGCTACAACATAGCGTTTCGTGAGTCGCTTGTCGTTGTTGGGTGAAAAGCAAACAGCTGTTTGCTGCGGAGCGCAGCGCGAGCAGGCTCCCGTGAGTGCGCTCCTTCACGACAGACTATCGCACCACCTAACCATTCGCCAAAATGTTTTTAATACCAGCGTAACCGGCCAAGCGCCGAGCAAAAAACAATCTTCAAATAAAAGAAAGTCACCGGAGGAGTTAAAGGAGAGTGACAGGGAGCATGAGAAGAAAAGGGAGAGGAAGTTTCAGCTTGATCGATGGAGTTGGCTTCTAATGGTGCAGTGACGCGTCCTAAAACCCTTTTATAATCTATCGATTAGATTTATGATTCGAAAATTATAAAAGTAGGGTAGACATGTGGAGATTATCCGGCTGAACAAAACGTGCATTTATCAAACAGGTTAGTTTCCACAGACCTTATTTCGAGCTATCTTCCAAAACCCTATGGAGAAATCTCACTGCTTTTTGTCGAGGGAACCAGCAGCTTACTTCCTGGTTTTAGGACGCGTCACTGGCTGCACCTCTCAATATGATGCCAATATAAACAAGGTCTTCTGTCGGCTCTGTACATCAATGCCGACCTCTGCTGACAAGTAAGTGAAGAGTAGAAAATATAAAGGTATTGGCTAGAGGGAAATGTCCCAGCAGTTTAGGAGAATGAAGGTTCTAATCTAATCTATAGCCATTACATGTCTAACTCCTAATGACAGGAAGGCAGAAAGTGCATTATACAAATAATAATACTCATAATAATAGCAGACATTTTTTAACAATGACCACAATAGCATTATTTTAATAAACCAAATATGAACAAATGAGGAAGAACTGATTGTTCAAATGTTGTAGTACAAGTAGTAATGTATAAATTACTATTGCAACAAATGTGTTAATTTTCTTCATTATTTGTCGATATTTTTTTTTTTTGGACGAATGTTCCGGGCCAGTGGTTACAATGGTGGGGCCAGTGACAATACAATTCCACCGGCCCGGAGGGCCAGTGGCTTTTTACCCTTAATGTCTACCCCTGTATATGAAGCTAAAATTAACAGGACCAATGTTTATTTGATGGATGCACCACTATATCAAACTAACCCTAACCCTAACCCTAACCCTATGTCTTAAGCATTATTAGAAGAGTACTTCTTTTAAAATAGTTTGATACAAATTGAACTCTTGGATCTTCAGTAACATTTAAAGAATGCTCTGTGAGTTTGAACTCTTTCATGATGCAATAATTTGCAATGGCATATTAGATCAGTGGGTCATTCAGGGTTTAGGAGATAACAGTGCCCATTTTGTAGCTTGGGTAAGCATTCATCTTTGGTCCCACATTTTTTATAAATGTTCATAAATGATGAATAACATTACTTCATGTTGAATCAGTCTACCATCAAAATCAGACACTCACTCCTCCAAGATTTTCATATTTTCTCCTTTCTTGAATCCTAAGTCGTCGGGATGCACAGCTTCATACGGGAAAAGGCCGATCACAAGTTTACCAACCCCTTTGTTCTCTAAGAGAGGAAACATACATTTGTTTACATGTTGGACAACAAGATGAATAAGATATCAGAATGAAAGAGCTCTGTACAAGCAACTTCACAACGTGACTTTAGATGTATTTATGACAATATATTTTCACAATAATGCATTAAAAAGAACAATCACAACCTTTAGTTGTATCTCACACAGGTTCCCCCCTCTACTGGACTCTATGGGTACTACTCTCATCAATGATACGCAAGCGTTCACACACTGAAGTTGTATAAACGTAGCCGGCCAACCTTTATATATACAGTCTATGCGGCCATCCAGGGCGAGCCTACCTGAATGCGCGCAGGCACACAGTATATAATGCGGCCACGCCTCCTGACTGTCATCCTTTTCTCTTCAGCGAGCAGGACAACACCTGACAGAGAAAAGTAAAACGTTTGAAAGAAGAAGAAAGAAGTTATTATACCTTCATGGAGTTGCCTCTTCTAGAGACCCGGGCCTGTCCTTCGTGCCCTGGCTTAATAGCGGACTTCCATTAGGCGCACTGAATAGCTGTTTGTGTGCTTTGGGGATGGTGTGCCCGGTAAAGCTCTGTCCAAGAAACGCCTGACAGGATGGCTCTGCGAGTGCATTTCACATGCCTATGGACAGGCGGGGAGAGCCTTCCCCACTGGGGTCCTTGCACACTCTACAGCCTTGCTCAACGGTGTGAGTGTGGAGGGCATATGCACGGCGGTGTCTTGGTCTACGCCAGGCCCCTTCATAAGGTTTTATTTTGTCTGGCTCCTTTTCATCATTTGTGCTTGCTGGGGCAACACAGGACTGATGAGGGGGGGGGGGGGCTGTGGGCATAATGTGCTTGTGTTTTCCCATGCTCCTTAAGGACCCGGGAAACATGGTGCGCAGTAATCCCCAAACAGGGAGAGCCTTCCCCCCTACGGTCCATGCACACTCTACACGAGGTAAGTGTGTGTGAGTGTGGGAGACATGGTGCACTTACGTTCTCCCCATGCTCCGTAGGGACCTGGGAAACGTAGTGCGCAGTGTTAGTCACTTGCGCTGGCACCTGCAGGGTGGAGCTATGGGCTTATTCAGACCAATTAGGCTCTACCCAGCTAAGTAAGCTGCGGCCCCAACTTTTCCACGGTCACAATCGGAGGAGAGGAAGTTGGGGTGCGGTGGCTGTTAACCAAAGGCCGGTCAGGGGCAGTGTGATGGGTCAATGTTGTAGACGACAGGGCGGTTATCCATCAGGGCTCCTCCCACTGTACCCATAGAGTCCAGTAGAGGGCAGTGCCTGTGTGAGATATAACGGGGGGTTACGCATTGTAACCCTAGTTATATAAGCACAGGCGGAGCCCTCTACTTAGGGCCCTGTCTGTCCTATGCAGCTCGCTGAAGAGGGTGTAGGATGACAGTCAGGAGGCGTGGCCGCCTTATATACTGTGTGCCTGCGCCAGCGCATTCAGGTAGGCTCGCCCTGGTTGGCCGGCTACGTTTATACAACTTCAGTGTGTGAACGGTCACGTATCATTGATGAGAGTAGTACCCATAGAGTCCAGTAGAGGGCTCCGCCTGTGCTTATATAGCTAGGGTTACAATCACAATACGTAACCCCCGTTAATGTAAGCCAAGCTGATGACCTAATTATAACACATAGGTGATGTACGATTCGATAATAATTTATATTCACATCAAGTCTGACATTTTAGTTGCCTCACAGCAACTCCATTTGCAGCATCAAACAAGGACAAGTATTAAGAGACGATACAAGGAAAACAAACATTTAACAAGACATCACAATTATTGAATAGAAACATTTGACCTGGGATTAAGCTCTGTATTTAATGTGTCACAAACGGGTGCATTCAGGATCTGGCTATCATGATACATGTTTAAATGCTTCCTTAAAAGTGGATCCTCCAGCAGTTATTTCTAAATTTATGACTATGCTAAGGAACTTTTGGTCAGTAGTGTGAGTCATTTATAATAATAATAATAATAATAATAATAATAATAATAATGGGTTTAATTTATAACGCACTTCATATCTGAGTGCTACAAGCACTCAGTAAACAACACAGTAGAATGAATAAAAAGCAGTAAAAACAAAAAATAAAAAAAATAAAAGGGTAGCAATAAATAAGATAAAAGGCCTAGGAAAAGGCTCTATTGAATAGATGGGTTTTGAGGCCTTTTTTAACCTGTTAAGCCCTGAGCCTGTTTTTCAGGTCTCAGGCTCGAAAATGACATTCCCAGAACAAATGACCATATCTTCCCTTCTAAAAGGGTTAAATTAATAATCATTTTTCTCAAAGCAAGGTTACACCTGTGAGTTGAATGTAGAAGAGTCAGAATCAATATAGATGTTTTTATTCTAAATTAAATTAAAAAATTACTTATAGTGAAAACCACCCTTGAATGATGGGATGGTAGACTAAACGCTTTAGGAATCCAAACTACAGCATATAATAAGTACCCTGTATCAAGATTGGTGCAAAACAAGTTAAATTTGACCTTTTTAGAGAGATTTAACAAAAAAAAACACTTCTGGGATCATTTGGGTGGATTTGACCTACAGTATCTCTGGCCGCCCTTGCTCGATTTTGCTGATTGACATCTCTTTCTAACCGTCAGAGCCAATGGAATCGAGGGGAACTCCCACATACTCCTTATTTGGTAATGTGTGTGTGTGAGACTGAGCCAAAACCGGAAGCTGCGCTAACTCTGGTGGCTACCATTAGCAGCTAACTTTTACTCTCAGATTTTTACATAAAAATGGAATTATGGATTATAAATAAAAACATTATTCCACAGAAACATTATCGACCTATGGATTAACCGATTCAGCCGTGTTTTTTCTCGTTTTAATGATAGTGTGGGAACTTTGGGATTTTAGCCTTTGCAGACCATTTACAAGAACAAAAACCTATTTAAGACACTACAGGAAAGGGAAACTCCGAAAAAGCTTTATTAGTATTATGTTTAATGATTTATAGAAAAGGCAAACACTTTCTGAAAATGTGTTTTTACATCATTTTACAAAAGAGTGTCACAAAGAAAAAATGAAACAAAAGAGAGAAGGAATGCGGCATACCTTCCATCTTTTGGAACACCTGACCAGGTAACAGGGATTCCTGCAAATGCAGAGCAAAGAGTTGATCAGAAACAATGAAAATATAATACATATCTGGTCTATCAACGCTTGGTGAATACAGACTTTCACAAATTAGACTCAATCGTTTACAATAGAGAAGTTCTGAGTCACTATTTCTCCGAATCATTAGGAGGGGGTGTATCTGCCTTGAGTAATGCTCTCATGAGAACTGAATAATTTCCCTTTTATGACATTCTCCACTTACATTTTGAATTCACCAGGGCACACTGAAAAATATAATATAACATACATGATTGTTATGCTATGGTTTTTCTTTGATACTTTTCAGATTGTTATGCCAGAGAGAAATCAGTATCTTATTTTCTAGAACTGAAATTTAGTTTTTACTCAGCCCAGATTTCGGACTACTTACTATATTGTGTTTTGTTTTGGAGGTGGGGTCTCTGACATAGTGCGTGTTGTCGGTACGTACAGGCTGCTCGGCGATCTTCTTTTGCACACCTCCGTTTGGACTTTCGCTCAGCGTGGACTTCATACAGCCCATACTGCCTGCAGGAGGAAGTAAAAGGAAAAAAAGGAAGAGTGACTGTTACACATTAACAGCTGCTGAAACAAACAACACTTTAAATGTTTGCTACCAAACACCTGTGATTCCTTGGCTTTTGAATGTAAAAATAATAAAGAACCTAACCAGTGACTTGTTGATTTGTTCTTTTGCTTCATCATTTGGTGTTTAAACAAAGTCAAAGAGGAAATGGACACGGAAACTCTAAAGCAGCAGCAGCAGCAGGTGTAGAAACACATTTTTTCGACATGCTATCCTCAAATATGAATGAAATTGTCTTTATAGAACCATCAAACTGATAACATCTCTGTCACAAGACTTTCCTATAATGCTGTATAAATCAGAATCATGATATTAAAGGAAAAAAGAGAGGAAATTGAGAAGTTAATCTTTTGAGATTGAAACCTCTCGCAATTATCACTGGCCCCGTGTATCTCGTAATCGATATAACCGGCCTGCTCTCGTCTATCCCACATGCTCCACTGACATCCAACATCTAGTTTCAGGTGGCCTGTGGAACTGCCAGTCAGCTGTTCCTAAGGCTGACTTCATCTCTGGCTACGCTTCCCTGCAGTCTCTGTATTTCCTTGCTCTCACTGAGACCTGGATTACTCCATCCAACACATTCACCCCAGCAGCTCTCTCCAAAGCATATTCCTTCTCCCATACACCCAGACCCACTGGCAGAGGAGGTGGCACTGGTCTCCTGCTCTCTCCCAAATGGAGCTGTTCCCTCTTCAAGCTACCTAACTTCACTCCTTCCACCTTTGAATTCCATGCCGTCACAGTAACTCATCCTATACAATTAACCATTGATGTTCTCTACCGTCCACCAGGCGCCTTGGGGGACTTCTTGGAGGAATTAGATCATCTCCTCTCACACATCCCTGAAACTGGCCCTCCCGCTGTACTTCTCGGAGACTTCAACCTCCAGACAGGGAAGATAGACAAACTAACATCTCTGTTAACCGCCTTTGCTTTCTCACTGTCTCCATCCCCACCAACTCATAAAGCTGGCAATGTCCTTGATCTCATATTCTCAAGGAACTGCACTACTTCTAACCTCTCTGTAAACCCGCTCCACACATCCGATCACTTCTTCATTTCATTCTCTCTACCCCTTTCCAAACATAACAAACTAATCTCTTCTCATCCTGCACCTGTCCGCCGTAACCTTCGTTCCCTCTCCCCCTCTACCTTTGCCTCATCGGTGCTCTCAGCCCTCCCTTCCTCTGACTCGTTCCAACTCCTACCTCCAAACTCTGCTGCAGAAACTCTCCTCTCTACTCTCTCATCCTCTCTGGACTCTCTCTGTCCTCTCACATCTCGGCAGGCTCGTCAGTCCCCTCCTGCTCCCTGGCTAAATGACGCACTGCGTGCTAATAGAACCGTCCTTCGGGCAACAGAGCGGAAACGGTGGAAATCCAAACACCGTGACGACCTCCTAACCTATCAGGTTCTCCTCTCCTGTTTATCTGCTTCGATCTCTCAGGCAAAAAGCACTTTCTTTCAAGATAAGATCCAATCTTCCTATTCCAATCCCCAAAAACTATTTAACATCTTCTCCACCCTCTCGGACCCTCCCAAAGCCCATCCCCCCTCCTCACTTCTGTCAAGCGACTTTGTTAACCATTTTGAAAAAAAGGTTGATGATATTCGCTCTTCTTTTTCTGACTCACCTTTACTCAACGCTGGGTCACCAGACCCTCCTTCCACCCACACACTAACCTCCTTTTCCCCTCACTCTCCAAGTGAGGTTCTTACCCTCATTACCTCTGCCCACCCTACCACCTGTTCTCTGGACCCTATCCCTTCAAACCTCCTTCAGACTATCGCTCCTGATATTCTACCGTTTCTCACCCATTTCATCAACACTTCTCTAACTTCTGGTCACTTTCCAAATAGTCTTAAGGAGGCAAGAGTAAACCCTCTCCTAAAGAAACCCACTCTCAACCCGTCTGATGTTATAAACTACAGGCCTGTCTCTCTCCTCCCGTTCCTGTCTAAAACACTTGAACGCGCTTGTCTTTATACAACTCTCCTGTTATCTCCATCAGAAACAACTTCTGGATCCGCACCAGTCTGGTTTCAAGGCACAGGTCACTCCACAGAAACTGCTCTCATTGCTGTCACTGAGGAACTGCACACTGCCAAAGCAGCATCCCTCTCCTCTGTCATCATCCTGTTGGACCTGTCAGCTGCATTCGACACGGTGAACCATCAGATCCTCCTTCGCACTCTCCAAGAACTTGGAGTTTCAGGCTCTGCACTTTCCCTCCTGACCTCATACCTCAAATACCGTACCTACAGGGTAACTTGGAGAGGGTCCGAGTCCGACCCTTGTCATATAACTACAGGGGTCCCTCAGGGCTCTGTTCTTGGTCCCCTCCTCTTCTCCCTGTACACAAACTCGCTCGGATCAGTCATTAGCCTGCATGGTTTTTTATACCACTGCTACGCTGACGACACCCAATTAATTCTGTCCTTTCCCCGCTCAGAGACCCAGGTCGTCGCACGCATCTCTGCTTGTCTAGCTGACATCTTTCAGTGGATGTCTGCTCATCACCTCAAGCTCAACCTTGACAAGACTGAACTGCTTTTCCTTCCGGGAAAAGATTGTCCCACTCTTGACCTGACAATCAACATCGGCACCTCTGTTGTTTCCCCGACTCAGACTGCAAGGAATCTGGGTGTGATCCTAGATAACAACCTGTCCTTCACTGCAAACATCGCTGCTACAACCCGTTGCTGCAGATATACGCTGTACAACATCAGGAAGATTTGTCCCCAGCTGACCCAGAAAGCCACGCAGGTTATGGTCCAGGCTCTCGTCACCTCATGCCTAGACTACTGCAACTCCCTCCTGGCTGGTCTAGCTGCATGTGCCATCCGACCTCTGCAGCTCATCCAGAATGCAGCGGCTCGTTTGGTCTTCAACCTTCCAAAATGTTCCCACACCACTCCGCTCCTCCGCTCCCTTCACTGGCTCCCGGTAACTGCTAGAATCCACTTCAAGACACTGGTTTGCATACCATGCTGCGAATGGATCTGGCCCTTCCTACATCCAGGACATGGTTAAACTGTACACCCCAGCGCGTGCACTACGCTCTGCATCAGCCAAACGACTCGCTGCACCCTCGCTGCGAGGGGGACCCAAGTTCCCATCAGCAAAAACACGTGGGTTTGCTATCCTGGCTCCAAAATGGTGGAATGAGCTCCCCATTGACATCAGGACAGCAGAAAGCCTGCACATCTTTCGGCGCAGACTAAAAACTCATCTCTTTCGACTCCACTTCGAGCGATAGAATTACTAACAAGGCACTTATATACTAATAAAGGACTGGCTTATCTATAGCCAGCTGAGTAGCACTTGAAATGTTTGGCTCTATGATACCTGATGTACTTATATGATTCTGTTTTCTTCAAGGTTCTGTCTTCCTGGTCGAATGTACTTATTGTATGTCGCTTTGGATAAAAGTGTCAGCTAAATGCAATGTAAAAAAACCAAGCAGCAACCAAAAGTGTTTGAGCTTGCCATTCCTCTTATATCAGGGGGAAACTCCAGTCATGGTTGTAAAATAATTGTGATTGTATAAAAGTCTATGAAACAATTACCCTACTTTTCACTTAATTTATTATCCCGATAAATGTTTTTCTTCATGAGTTTATTAGGCTTGTTTGAGACGCGTTGCGGCTCGCCTCGAAAGTAGACGAGAATAGCCGATCGCAGCCGGGGGAGGTCTCAAAAAGCTCGCCTGAAGTCGGACAGCTCGGAGTCGGCTTCCTCTTCTTTTTCTTCTTCTCTCGTTTTTTTGCGGATTGCAAACAACTTTAAGGTGCATACCGCCACCTCCGGAGTCGGCTTGCATTTATAAAGAATGCACAAATGTGTTTAATCGTTAATGTCAGATATGTACTAAGTTATTTGTTCCTGCTCAAGATTAGATTCAACTTTATTGTTATTGCACATATTACAGGTACTGAGACAACGAAATGCAGTTTAGCTTCTAACCAGGTGCAACAAGCAGTAAAGTGAAAAGTAATGTACACAATAGACAGAATAAAATATAGAATGAATTGAATGATGAGTAAACAGTGAGCGGTATGAATACACATATATCAGCCTGTGAGCAGTATGAACAGTGTGTATGAATATGCGAAGATATATAAAGTATGAAAACGGTAAGCAGTGCAAGTATAGTATAACATATATAGATTAATTTCATGATGATAAACATTGTGGAACAATGATGAAAAATGGGAATGAATGTGACGACGTAAAGCTGACACAAAACAACAACAAACTTTTGACGAGCCAATTGAAGAGTTTCATCAGCAGCACGGGGTAAAAACCACCAATGAGCGCTCAGCTCGAGATACCAGCGAGTGGTTTCCCATCAAGCATTTCGCTTCCGCAGCCCGTGGAGAGGAACTGCGGCGCATTCCCAAACCGCCCCCTACACCCTACCTCTACACACTACTCCTCGGTTTGCGCGTTCACGCGGAGGGTCCGCCATATTGAGGGCTGTTCCAAAGCAACGAGTGTGGAGAGGGAGTGGGCTATCAAGCCCTCAAACAGCGAGTCTGCAGCGGTGCTGACTTGAGACCGGTCTCTACCTGACCGGAGTCACGCTGTGTGTGTCCGTCAGGAAACACGCTGATGTTTGCTGTTCCAGCAAACATCCACTGATAAATCCACTGATAAATTGCGATGTTAACAACCTCATGATAACCTCATATGTTTTAACTTAGGATCATACCTGTGTTTAGTCTAGAAAAAGGTAAATGTGTGCATTTTATTATAAAGTTGTGTATATTTACAGACCGTTGCAAAAACTAAGAAGCTTAGACACATCAGGTTTAAAACTAAAAGAGCTTTGAAACACAATGAAAGATGTTTGGAGTTTTATTTGAGTTATTCATTTAAACTTTTTGTCTAAGAGATGCTGATTTGAAACCGTTGTTACATACAGTTACGGCATTTCCTGTTTCTACCGGAGAGAGGGGAGGCCGTCCCAAAGCTTGCTGCTGTATTTACTCCCTCCATCTGACAGGAGGGAGCCTCGTTGAGCTGCGAGTGTGGCTACAAACGGAGTTCACTCCATCACGGAGGGGTAGGGTCGAGGGAGTGGTTCGGGATTGGGCCTGAGACGCCTCGCCGGGCCTCGCTCTTAAGGCTGCGGGCGTCTTTGTCCCGCGAGATTTCAACGTCTCATGTAGGCGAGCCTCCAGAGCAAGTCGGACAAAATGACTAACCGGCCCAATCCCAAACCACTCCCTCGACCCTACCCCTCCGTGATGGAGTGAACTCCGTCTATAGCCACACTCGCAGCTCAACGAGGCTCCCTCCTGTCAGATGGAGGGAGTAAATACAGCAGCAAGCTTTGGGACGGCCTCCCCTCTCTCCCGCAGAAACAGGAAATGCCGTAAACTGTATGTAACAACGGTTTCAAATCAGCATCTCTTTGACAAAAAGTTTAAATGAATAACTCAATTAAAACTCCAAACATCTTTCATTGTGTTTCAAAGCTCTTTTAGTTTTAAACCTGATGTGTATAAGCTTCTTAGTTTTTGCAACGGTCTGTAAATATACACAACTTTATAATAAAATGCACACATTTACCTTTTTCTAGACTAAACACAGGTATGATTCTAAGTTAAAAACATATGTGGTTATCATGAGGTTGTTAACATCGCAGTTTATCAGTGGATGTTTGCTGGAACTACTTGTAAACAGCGTTTATTTTCTCAAAGCTCAAAAGATCAGACACTCAGTACATAGCGCTTCAACCAAACGACTAAATGACCACTACATCTTTACCACTAAAATGCACAGCAAACGTTTCCTGTGTGAACAAAGGCAGGTAGTTCAGAGAAGGTGTTGTAGATAACAAGTATATTCAAATGTAATGGTGTGTAGCTCTGAAATGTGAAATTACAGTTTATGACGTTTATACGTTATGTCTTCTAGCCACGCTGGCAGCATGATGATTGTAATGTCTGAGTTGGCAGTGGTGATAAGTGTGTGGACAGTTTCTCCGCAACCATTTTTTTTACATTACATCAAAATGTCACTTGCTGTTTTATAGTTTGAAGGGAAGCAAACACCCAATGTGTTCGAGTGCAAAGTTGTTGCGTGAAGGTGCAGCTCAGATTTTATTAATAACAATGTGGCTATAATGTTTATGATGCTCTCAAAAATCTAAAATGTAGTAAAACCACTTTCACATCCTCCAGATGCTTGTGTTTCTTTCTTTTTCATTGCTGTATAGCCTAAAGTACATTTCAGACAGGATATGACAGATATAAGTTACACAACAATATACACATGAATGAAACAATCGATACATGATTATGTGCTGGAATTATGTTAGGCATGGGAAATGTGTATTGACTTATTGATATGGTGAATCACAGTTACAATGATATCATGGCCCAAGGGAATATGAAATAAGAAACTACACTGAAAACATACAGGTTTTACAGCAGCAGAAGTTGGTCAAAAAGATAATAGAGATAAACAACTGTCACTGCTTGTCTAGGAAACAGAAGTATGCCCTGTGGGCCACTAAGTGCTCTGTAAACAGAAGCAAATAACATCATTTATATGGGGACAATAGATCTTACGGTGATTGGCCCATCAGAAAATAATATAGGTCCCATGTCAAATGTTACGAGGAATCACCAATAAAAAAAGGAATAACCAAACATTGTTTACCTTCAATCGCTAGTCCTCCAATACAGCTAAAATAAGATTTGATAGTAGGCTACAACGTTGCTTTTCTGCCACACAATTGTTGGCCTAAATTGCTCATACAGGTTTGAGTAAAAGAATGCAAACAATAGCGAAGCATCTTAATTACATTCAGGTGTCAAGAGCTAGTGAGTAGCTACTCAAGAACTGGACTTGACTGAACGGACTACGACATCATTTTTTCAAGTGTAAGGACTGAAAAGGTTACGCCATGTTAGCACAAGCAAAAAAAGCAATAACACAGCAATTGAGATGCCCCGAGTTGCTGTTGTGTGCTAGCGGTTATCGAACAAGAGCAAAAGCATATGATCAGTTATTATGTTGCTAAAAAAAAGTCGAGATCGGCGATCAGATCGCTGCTTGTCACGATAGTTTTGCGGAGATCAGTGTCTGACATGAGGTTGTGTTCTTTGGGAAAGCAGTGTGATAACAATAGCCATGCTAGCTGATGGTGTAGCCTACTTGGGCAAAGCTTATCTTTGACCTTAACGTTAATTCTAGCAGGACAATATGCTTTCTCAGACCATGCAAACAATGTTTATGTCAGCAGCTACAGTATGGTAAGATTAGTTTTTATGGGAACATGAATCTCTGTTGAGATATTTCAGTCCAAACCAAGTGGACCGACAAACATTTTCAGTTATAAAAGAGAGGTAAAAAACGTAATGTACTTTTTTTTAAAAAGCATTAAACCTCCTATAGAACTTTACCTTTGTCGACAACAAAAGTCTGTGCTGGAACCTAGATAAAGTTCTTAGCTCCTACAACTAAATAACAAAAGGGTTTTATGTGACCTTCAGATTATGGTGAAGGACTGACTTTAATCTTTCTGTTTTAACAAGATTTCAAGCACTATTGAAATCAAAAAAGAGACACACCTTAAAAAAAGAATTGGTGCACAGTACAATGTGTTGTTTACTTTTCTAAATTGAAGTTTATATAATCCAGATGACAGAAAAGTTGCTTATATCTATGAATAAAAGAACATGTTGTTAAGAATGGCAGTTTGTTACTGGTTTCGTGGTTCAGTGCCTCTGATATATTTTTAACTTGACAGTCAGCAAACAGCAGGAAACCAAGGGTCTGGACCGATTAGGAGCACACACACACACACACACAACACACACACACACACACACACACACACACACACATACACACACACACACACACACACACACGCACTGCTATGACCACGAACAAACTTCCTCCTTGGACTGAGCAAAGGGCTGGAGTGGAGGCAAAAATGAAAGAAAAGTATGGGACATAATCCACTGGAGAATTTGATGCAACTAAATGACAAATCCGATCACATGTACTGAGCTGTTCAAATATAGTTACACCAGTGATTTATACAACTTATAAAGTATTATTACCAAACAGCATTTACAGTATGATGACAAACAATACCTGTTGGTTCCTAAGTCTATGGTTGTGAAACAGTCCATGACTTTCAATAAAAACTCAACTATAACTTTTTTTAAAAACGATGTTTACTATAAAGTAACTTCAAACAATACGCATTTGAGTCAAGCCTACATTTATATATATATATACCTTTTTCCATGATATAAACTCAATTAGATCCTATCTTCTTTACTTTTCTGGGTGTGTATGAACCTGGCACAATTCTGACTGATGTCATTCACACCTCACATGCATGTGTGCTTACCTCTCTTAGTGTGTATTGTGGTTCAAGAAATAGTTCATCCAATATGAAGAAGTCTTTTAGTCCTCAGATTTCTTCTCTGTGTTTTTCGTCAGATTGACTGAAGGCTTGTGAAGTGTTTGGCTGTGCGTTCTGGGCGACACGGACTGTTACATTCACCCACCAGATTGAGGAACTTAGAGGAACTGGTGGGGGATTTCTTTCTTTCTGAAACTTCCTGGTACAATTGTCTAATGATTATTTGCATAATCAGCTACACACACTCCCTCACTCACTCACATTAAACACACACACTCGGGCACAGCACATTGATGGCCTTTAAATACAGAAGAATCACACTGGATAATGTTTAAGTAGAGAAGAATTTTACGATCATCATAAAATTAAACAAAAGTTAAGAGAATCCCTTTGACGTTTTCACATTAAAGATTTTTAATGGCCTATCATATGTCCTAAGTTCCAATATATCAAATACTTTGAAATGTGTAAAAAATGGTTATGTACATGTATGTATGTTGTTATGTTGACCAAAGTTTGAGGGTCATGAATTCGTTTCTGTCGGTTTCAGAAATTCTCCTATAGTGCTACCTGTTGGCCAAATTGCAGAAGTACAACAAGATAATCCACTTTCCATTTTACTGCCATCAGTTTTTTATTTTGTTTTGTCACAGAGAGTAGAAAATATGGTTATAGACAGTCCAAGAAACACCTACACAGAATCATGCAACTGTTTTAACTACATGCTGAGTTATGAACAGTGTGGTTTAGGATATACAGCGTTGTGAAAGCGGGTGGGAGTCACTATAGTCACATGGCAGTTTACAACTTGAAAACCTGATTGAATAAGTAATATTTAAAAAAGAGTTATATTTGCTTTATGATCTTCAGCGTGAATAAGAACAGGACGCAGTCAAGCTGCAGTATTACAGTAAGATTATACTAGAAAATAACAAAGTACACAGTTTTAACAGTGCATGCATAATGGTCTTTACAAATGATGATTATGGGATGCATCCATTATTAGAAGCAGCAATGCAGCCTCAATGTCAGAAATAAAAACTTTCACACAAACATGTTATAACTGGAAGCTCCACTGAGTATTGCATATCTACATTTATCAAGTAGTTTAATAGTTTGAGAAAAATTTATTCACTATACTGCTGAGAGTAAGACAAGAAGATAGATACCTCTTTCATGTCTGAATGCTAAAAATGTAGCTCGAAAGATTTAGCTTAGGGTAGCGTAGCTAACTAGATTGACTAGTTTATCGAGAGTCTAGATTGTAGAGAGAAAACAAAACAACAAAAAGTGTCCCTAACACTTCAGCAATGTTATATATAGTAGGTAACAGCTCAAAGGTCCGGAAAAATTGACATACATTTTGATACCACAACTTTTAGCTTAGCTTAGCATGACAACTGGGATCAAGGGGAAACAGCTAGCCTGGATCAGTCTTAAGGTAACAACATATGCATACCAGCACCTCTTAAACTCACTAATAAAATTCATGTATTCTGTAAACAATCTGTGGTGAAAAAACATGGCTAACTTCCTTGAGTCTCTGTTGGTAGCCCGGCAACTGGTTTTCGCTTTCAAACGTCAGTTTTTGTACCAGTTATACAAACATGATATAATATGTTAGATAGTGAACTTTAGAGGGGCTGATAGTTATTGATCCTCTGGAGAAAGATAGGCTAGCTGTTTCTCTGTATCCACTATGTATCCTTAGCCAAGCTAACCTTCTGCTAAATGCAGCTACATATTTAGCATGTAGCTAAGCCTACACGACCAGCATCAATCCGCTTATCTAATTTTCAGCAAGAAATAGAAAAGCCGTATTTCCCAAAATGTCAAACTTTAAGGTTTTGATTATAATGGCATCATTAAAAAAAGTAACCAAAAATATAAACATTTGAAAAGATAGTACATCATCATCATGTTCAACCACTGAGTCTGAATAAAACATGTCATCCATACTGTATTGACTGGAAATGTATATTAAGTATTGTTGTTTAACAGAACACTTTCACACCACCATCCATATTCTGCTTTCTACAGTAAAAAACAATTTCACATACAGGATATTACTGGATTTTGTCCCATCAAACACAATAGAATCAGTGAATATTTTTTCAACAGATAAAGTAAGCCCCAGTGTTTTTGTCCACGGTGTTTCCCAACTACTCCGACTAAGTAGTCCAATTCCCTCCAAGGTATTGTCAATTTAGAGGAAGCACAGGCCATTAACTGGCAATATAATTTCTATCAGCATCACTACAAACATGCTACTCCCACTGTGACCCATTACATCAGCACGTCTCAGTGGTCTTACAAATTGCTTGCACAACTACACATAAGATCTCTGTCTATTTTCTCTTTTCGTTCCTATCCTCCAGCCTGCGTGTTTAGTAACTAAGACTGAAAGTAAAATCAGCTGTACATGAGCTACACATTTGTCTCTCTGCTCACTCCAACTCTGAAATACAGGCCTGCCAACAGTGTGTTATTGTAGTGCACAGCAGAGCCACAGGGACATGAGAGCACTGGGTGGTCACATCGCAGCACAGCGCCTCGAAGGAAGGATGAGGGGGTCAGTGCCCTGCTTTTAGGCACCTCAGCAGTGGTGCACTAGCCTCCAGCTACCAGCCCACTTTGAACAAAAGGCTTTGTCACAATGGCGGCTGGATTCCATCTGGCAGCTCCCTGTCCACTGGCAGCAGTGTGTGACAGGTTAGCTGTTCCTCTGCCCCAGCTCCCTGTGGGACGAGGACGAAGAGCTCTGGCTGTCCTCAGCATCGTCTCCATCTGCAGGATCATGGGGAAAGGGAGAACGATTTACCTAAATAATAATGTGATCATACATACAACGTCTTTCACCTGTTTTAGGCCATGGTCCTGGGTCCTAATCATTCTTAATTTTCAGGAAAGAATTAGCAAAAACAGATCCCAAATAATTTTGCTATTATTTTTAGGAAATCCTGAACGTTGTGGCACTCATAAGTGGTACACAGCCACGAAAGATTGTTTTGGCAGATTTTTTAAAAGTTTAAACAAACTAAAAATAGGCCTTTTGAGTCCAGAAAAACAAGACGAGATGTTGGATTTTGGTGGAAACAGGAAATTGAAAATGTTATAATAAACTCTATAAAATGGGAGCATAATCAATGTATGAATGGGACTAACAATGATGAAAAAGTATTGTTGCATCATTCATTCGTCATTTGTGTGTTCTTGGCAGCGAAAAGATATTGCGAGAAAATAAGAACAAAATAAAATCAATATCATTCAGTTTGGACTGAAATAAATAAAGTGTAAAGACTGGGTTGAATGACCTTTACATTTTGAAAATCTTATTTGATTTGGGGGGAACAAAAGTTACTTTAAGCCTCTCCATGCAGTTCAGCTTTTCATAGATGCAAGACTTCATAATATGAAGCCATTAGTCAACAATAAAACATATAAAAAGAAACTCTTGAGCGAAGCAAAGGCTTCAAACCTGACAAAAAACGAATAACCCTTTACACCCAAACACATATCCCCTCCAGATTAAGGCTGTGGTTTACCTCCCCCTCCTGCGTTGATATGCAGCTGGGACAGAGACAGGGTGAGGGGCAGTTCTCGCCCATCAGGGTCGCTGGGACTCTGCAGAATGTCGTGCATGGCGTTCCTGCGTCCCGTCCTGCCAGAGGCGATGAAGTCAGCGTACGTGGCCTCAACATCAGACATCGCTCATGCATCGTTCACACAGCAACACCTACAGGAGGAGCAAATAATCATCAACATTTTCAACACACAGTTCTCCATACAGTTTCTTGAAAGACTCTACAATATAAAACATGAAATATCCATAATCTTCATGTTACATCTTACTCTACAGAGGGGAAGGAAGTATTTATATCTCCACTTTAGTTAAAGTAGCAATACCACACTGTAAACATGTCTTACAGAAAGAACCAAACCAAAAGTAAAAGCAGACAACTCTTCATGCAAAAAAAAAACCATATTATTACTCACATTATAATATGGATGCCTTATTTGAGTACATCAATGTAATAGTTAGTTAACATGTTAGTACATGTTAAGAATAGTAGCCTTCTTAAGAAAAACAAGGCCTCACTATTTACTTTAATGTAACCCCTGATGTAGACAAGATAAGAATGCAGTTATATATCCACATTTCTAAGCCACTATTATAAACACTGAATTATTGTCCTAATGTGCTTTACATTAATTTTCACAGCTTTACATGTTGAAGTAGGCTATATCATGCTAACCAGGTAGCCCGTCCATAGTTTGGCCCACAAGTCAACAATCAACCAGATTCAGATATCTAAGTTAACCACAAGTCAAATTATATATCCATAATATATCATTAAGTAATTTTACCAGCCCAAGTCACGTTTTGGAAATGTCTTACCTTAAGTGACAGCTGTACCAGTGCTGTAGCCACAAGCTACATTTATTGGGAGTGACTTCACCTAGAATAAGCACCACGACAGGCCCAACATCGCGTCAAACGACACTACAAAACAAGCCAAACCAACGAAAAATGCTGGAAACAACCCAAGTCAAACAGGTAACAATCCCAACGCCACCACATAACGCGACGAGTCAACACATGGACATCATCTAACAATATGAATCAAATCAGTAGGATGCTATGTAAAGTCCCCAGTCTATTCTCCCTTGCCGTCGCATCTTCCTCCTTCTTGACTAATCAGAAACGAGGAACCTGCTTCTAGACGCTGATTGGACAGGAGACACAAAAGGATGAGAGGAGAGAGCTCTGAGCATGGCTCTGAACAGCACCGAGTTTTATGCTGCATTCGTGATCACCTCGTAAATCTCAACTTCATGAATAAACATCCATTTAACAATCTATCTATGATTTTGAAAGCAGTTTACAAATATTTGTTCAAGAAGCAAATGTGTATCATATTTTCATTTTAATATTAGA
Source organism: Harpagifer antarcticus (assembly GCA_902827135.1). Taxonomy (NCBI): domain Eukaryota; kingdom Metazoa; phylum Chordata; class Actinopteri; order Perciformes; family Harpagiferidae; genus Harpagifer; species Harpagifer antarcticus. The sequence goes on from CADEHL010000452.1 coordinate 13,797,603, forward strand.
TTCGTTTTACAGACTGATGCAAATGAACATTTACTGAGAAAAAGAAAAGAAAATCACGTTAATTAGTTAATCAATAAGTGTTTATTTATATAAAAGTAGTTTTAACTAAACAGATTATAATTATAGTGGAAAAATGGGACAAATGTTATAATAAAACTATATCTTGGATTGTAAACAAGATTATATGTTTGTATGTTATGCTTTGATTTACCACAGGATGGCGCTGCTGTCAGCATTTATCTTTAACAGAGCTCCCTCAATTCACCTCAACAAATCCAAGACAATATCAGACAATATCAGCTGAGATAAAGAAAGAATTACACGTTTTTATTTTATTCAACAAAGATATTGAGGCTAAATGTGTGTACATTTGTAAGGATGCTCCAAAAATACATTTGGGGGAAGCTGGGTTATTCGGAACATGAGAGTACACAGGTACAGACAGACAGAAGGAAGAAGTAAGGTGTCCCCCGACAGTCTAAGCCTATAGCAGCAAAACTAACGTGTCTACGTACATGGACTCCCTTAGGATAGGTTGGGGGAAAGGGGTAGCAAGTAAGAAGTAAGGAACAGAGGAGAGGCACAACGTGTCTATGTACATGCACTCACTTAGGATAGGTTGAGGGAAAAGAGTAGGAACTAAGATGTATGCGCCACATCTATACCATGAGCGCATTGGTCCTAAAAAGTTTTTTTGGCACTGACATCAATCAACAGTTGTGCGTCGACTCGGCAGGGATCAAGGCACTTACGTATATGCCTCTCCCTGCTTCCACCGTCTACAAACACAACCAAATTACATCTATACCATCAGTAAGAAAAAAGAGTAAGAACTAAGATGTACAGGACTGTCTCAGAAAATTAGAATATTGTGATAAAGTTCTTTATTTTCTGTAATGCAATTAAAAAAACAAAAATGTCATACATTCTGGATTCATTACAAATCAACTGAAATATTGCAAGCCTTTTATTATTTTAATATTGCTGATTATGGCATACAGCTTAAGAAAACTCAAATATCCTATCTCTAAATATTAGAATATCATGAAAAAGTATACTAGTAGGGTGTTCAACGAATCACTTGAATCGTCTAATTAACTCGAAACACCTGCAAGGGTTTCCTGAGCCTTGAAAAACACTTGGTTCAGTAAACTAAATCACAAGTATGGGGAAGACTGCTGATCTGACTGCTGTCCAGAGGGCCGTCATTGACACCCTCCATCAGGAGGGTAAGACACAAAAAGAAATTTCTCAAAGAGCAAGCTGTTCACAGAGTGCAGTTTCAAAGCACATCCACAAAAAGTCTGTTGGAAGGTGGAAATGTGGCAGGAAACGCTGCACAACCAAGAGAGATGACCGCAGCCTTAACAGCATTGTGAAGAAGAGTCGCTTCCAGAATTTGGGGGAGCTTCAAAGACAGTGGACTGAAGCTGGAGTCCAGGTATCAAAAGTCACTGTTCACAGACGTGTCCGGGAAATGGGCTACAATAGCCGTATTCCCATGGTCAAGCCACTTCTGAACTCAAGACAACGGAAGAGGCGTCTGACTTGGGCTAAGGAAAAGAAGCACTGGACAGTTGCACAGTGGTCCAAAGTCCTCTTTTCAGACGAAAGCAAGTTTTGTATTTCATTTGGAAGTCAAGGCGCCAGAGTCTGGAGAAAGGCTGGAGAGGAGCAAAATCCAAGTTGCTTGAAATCCAGTGTGAAGTTCCCACAGTCAGCGATGGTTTGGGGAGCCATGTCAGCTGCTGGTGTTGGTCCACTGTGTTTCATCAAGCCCAGAGTAAATGCAGCTGTGTACCAAGAGATTTTAGAGCACTACATGCTTCCGTCTGCTGAAAAGCTCTATGGAGATGAGGAATTCATTTTCCAGCATGATCTGGCACCTGCCCACAGTGCCAAAACCACCAGTAACTGGTGTACTGACCATGGCATTACTGTCCTTGATTGGCCTGCAAATTCCCCTGACCTGAACCCCATAGAGAATATGTGGGGTATTGTGAAGAAGAAGCTGAAAGACACCAGACCCAACAATGCTAATGAGCTAAAGGCCGCTATTGAAGCATCCTGGGCATCCATAACACCTCAGCAATGCCACAGGCTGATTGCCTCCATGCCACGCCGCATTGATGCATTAATCCGTGCAAAAGGATTCCCAACCAAGTACTGAGTGCATTAATGGACATTTTCAAATGTTTGATTGTGTTTTGCTGTTATAAATCTTTTTTTTTTACTTGGTCTGAGGAACTATTCAAATTTTTTGAAATAGGATTTTTGAGTTTTCTTAAGCTGTATGCCATAATCAGCAATATTAAAATAATAAAAGGCTTACAATATTTCAGTTGATTTGTAATGAATCCAGAATGTATGACATTTTTGTTTTTTTAATTGCATTACAGAAAATAAAGAACTTTATCACAATATTCTAATTTTCTGAGACAGTCCTGTATAGGTGAAGAGGCACAACATGTCTACGTCAATGCACTCTTATTAGATTCTCTTATCAACTATAAGCTTTATCAAAAAGGAAGGTCTTAAGCGTACTCTTAAAAATATATAGGGTGTCTGCCGCCTTCTTGGTACACCCTGATAATAAAGAGTTACAATAATCCAGCCTTGAAGTAACAAATGCATGGAATAGTTTCTCTGCATCGTTTTTAGGCAAGATATGCCTGATTTTTGCAATGTTACGTAGATGAAAGAAGGCGGTCCTTGAGATTGATTTTATGTGGGCGTTAAAAGATAAATCCTGATCAAATATAAGATTCCTTACAGTCTCACTGGAGGCCAAACTAATGCCATCCATAGTTAATGTATTTTTAGATAGTTTGTTTCGTAGATTATTTGGGCCGAGTACAATAACTTCAGTTTTGGTCGTGTTTAACATACAGAAATGTAAGGTCATCCACGTTTTTAAGTCCTTGAGGCAGTCTTGAATTTTATTTAGATCATTAATTTCATCAGACTTGATTGATAAATATAGTTGAGTATCATGGAACATAACAATGGAAATGTACAGAATGATTCCTTATAATATTGCCTAACGGAAGCATATATAATGTGAACAAAATAGGTCCAAGCACTGAGCCCTGTGGCACTCCATGGCTCACTTTGGTTTGCATGGAAGATTCATCGTTGACACACACAAACTGAACCAGCCTAAAGCAGTTCCCTTTATGCCAACTAAGTGCTCTAGTCTTTGCAATAGGATATCATGGTCAATAGTATCAAATGCAGCACTGAGATCGAGCAAGACAAGAATAGAGACAAGTCCTTTGTCTGAGGCTATGAGAAGGTAATTTGTCACTTTAACCAGAGCTGTCTCTGGTTAAAGAAATCACACAACTGTTTTGCGACTGCTTTTTCAAGAATGTTTGAGAGGAACGGAAGATTAGAAATAGGTCTATAATTGGCTAAAACCTCTGGATCGAGGTTGTGCTTTTTAAGAAGAGGCATGACTCGAGCTTAAACAGCGAAGAGTATGAGCATCTTAGACTATGTTGCTTCGGAAACATCTTCTCGTCCTGTACTTGTGGCACCGGGTTTTCTGCAGAACACATATGTCAGAAGTTTTCAAACTGAATCTTCCTAGTGGCAAAGAGTTGAGATCAGCTCCCTCCCACCAGCTTGAGAAGCTTTATCTTCAGATCTGCAATGGTGACAGGATCCACAGAGGCACAGCTTGCTTATTCGCTGTCTGTCTGCACTGCTGCGCTTTATCTCTCTGTATTCTTACTTTACTTTTTCCCAGATGCACCTTTTCTTTCTGTGACTGATATCTTCTCAATTGGCTGCTCTTCTCAATCCACAGACAGGCCACTGGTCCGTAAAACTAGCAGAATAATGAAAGTAAACTACAATTTATCATAATTAATATACAGCACATTGCAGTTAGATAGTTAATGTCTCATTGGGTTGTTTAAAATAAATGTCAAGTGTCTCTCCACCAGGCCTACTTCCTACTAGTTCATGACCATGGATTTTAAAACTTTTTTGACTACTGTAGTTACTTTTTTTGTAAGAATATATATTACAAAAAAACACAATCCTGACAGCCTGGTGGAAAAAAACTGTTCTTAAGTCGAGTAGTGCTTGACCTCAGGCTGCGGAACCTCCTCCCTGAAGGCAGGAGGGTGAAGAGGGAGTTGGAGGAATGGGTGGGGTCACCCACAATGCTGAGTGCTCTGCGGGTGAGGCGGGTGTTGTAGAGGTCCAGGAGTGACGGAAGTGAGGCTCCGATGATCCTCTCAGCAGTTTTGTGTGTAAGAGACACAAAAAGAGGTCTCGTCCTAGGCAAAGTGTCCTGTGTTTTAACACAACATGTAATTGAGCTAATCACACATCTTACATACCCTTCAATACTGTAGACATACGGAAGGAATTTGGGGTTTAATATCTTGCCCATGACACTACGACACTGCAAGGGCTGGTGATTTAACTAATGACAATGACCTCTGATTGGTGGAAGCACCCTGAGCATCCGAAAACCAGTCAGTATCTGGTGTGACCACCATTTGCCTCACGCAGTGCAACACATCTCCTTCGCATAGAGTTGATCAGGTTGTTGATTGTGGCCTGTGGAATGTTGGTCCACTCCTCTTCAATGGCTGTGCGAAGTTGCTGGATATTGGCAGGAACTGGAACACGCTGTCGTATACGCCGATCCAGAGCATCCCAAACATGCTCAATGGGTGACATGTCCGGTGAGTATGCTGGCCATGCAAGAACTGGGATGTTTTCAGCCTCCAGGAATTGTGTACAGATCCTTGCAACATGGGGCCGTGCATTATCATGCTGCAACATGAGGTGATGGTCGTGGATGAATAGCACAACAATGGGCCTCAGGATCTCGTCACGGTATCTCTGTGCATTCACAATGCCATCAATAAAATGCACCTGTGTTCGTCGTCCATAACATACGCCTGCCCATACCATAACCCCACCACCACCATGGGCCACTCGATTCACAACATTGACATCAGAAAACCGCTCACCCACACAACGCCACACACACTGTCTGCCATCTGCCCTGAACAGTGAAAACCGGGATTCATCCGTGAAGAGAACACCTCTCCAACGTGCCAGACGCCATCGAATGTGAGCATTTTCCCACTCAAGTTGGTTACGACGACGAACCAGAGTCAGGTCGAGATCCCGATGAGGACGACGAGCATGCAGATGAGCTTCCCTGAGACGGTTTCTGACAGTTTGTGCAGAAATTCTTTGGTTATGCAAACCGATTGTTGCAGCAGCTGTCCGAGTGGCTAGTCTCAGACGATCTTGGAGGTGAACATGCTGGATGTGGAGGTCCTGGGCTGGTGTGGTTACACGTGGTCTGCGGTTGTGAGGCCGGTTGGATATCCTGCCAAATTCTCTGAAACACCTTTGGAGACGGCTTATGGTAGAGAAATGAACATTCAATTCACGGGCAACAGCTCTGGTGGACATTCCTGCTGTCAGCATGCCAATTGCACGGTCACTCAAAACTTGCGACATCTGTGGCATTGTGCTGTGTGATAAAACTGAACATTTCAGAGTGGCCTTTTATTGAGGCCAGCCTAAGGCACACCTGTGCAATAATCATGCTGTCTAATCAGCATCTTGATATGCCACACCTGTGAGGTGGGATGGATTATCTCGGCAAAGGAGAAGTGCTCACTATCACAGATTTGTTCAGATTTGTGAACAATATTTGAGAGAAATGGTTATTTTGTGTATATAGAACATGTTTTAGATCTTTGAGTTCATCTCATGAAAAATGGGAGCAAAAACAAAAGTGTTGCATTTATATTTTTGTTGAGTGTATATTGCAGCTGATTGTTTACATTGTAGTGAATTAAAACCTTGGTGCGTACCACACAAATGCAAAAAGTTGTCTTGTGTAATGGATCAAACACTGATTTGACAAACATCTATATTTGATGCCCCAGGAAATGAGCCTGGGCTGATTATTTATATTTTGAAAAAATTACAGATTTGATCTTTAAAGAAAAATTGCGCTCTATGGATTAAAACGATTGAATACTGTAGGTGATTGATAGATAAATGGAAGGCAAAATTAGTCACTGAGTCTGTGACTAATCGGCTGTAGGTCTTGACTCACGCATGACATCACAGTGCTAAAGTATGGAAGATGGGTGCTGTTTGTGTGTGTTTTCATCTCCAGTTCAAGAAGCCAGACATGGCACAGTTAAAATACCAAATCACCACTGCTGCATAACCTCCAGACTATCTCAACAACACTTTCAATCCAACAGGTGACATAATCTTTTGTGATAACATAGACCTAAGCAGCATCACATACATACGCACCAGCCAGCAGCTTCTCAGTACCACTACACTGATGGACACTGAGCAGCTTCACTGGAGCAGACAAGTGCCTTGCTTAATTTTTAGATTAGGTCAGATGAAACTTTAATGATCCCTGTGGAGATGTCAGGTCATTAGAGCAGCAAAGGAGAGGCTACAGATAAGAATAGCTCAAATAGAGTATACTGCAAGAAATAGTGAGAAGAGAGCATACTATGAATGATATAGCAATAAATAAGCACTCAGGGATTAACTCATTAAGACCCTGCATTCATACACCATAAGTACATGCATGCCTGAAGTCATAAACAAATTGCTCATTCTTCCACTGTTTAGAGTATGACATTTTGGCTGTGTGTGTGTAGTGTGTGTGGTTAATCTGAGCATCCAAAGTCATTTATTGTGCAATGAAGCAAATGGTGCATGCGAGAACAATGTGTGCAAGATTTAGATTGCCATTGATGCTACTGACTGTGGCATTTGGAAATAGCTTACAGTTGGCTGAACAAAGAAATGTTAGACAAAGAGGAAGGGAAATAAAGGGAGAGGCTGGAAGAGAGGGAGATAAATATAGATAAAGCCAGAGAAAGAACAGAGTCAGAGGATAGACATAGCTCCGTAAAAATGAGTTATAAACTTTTTTTTATCTAGACTTCATTTGTGTCTAGAGTTAGGTCTTTGTCCTGATTTGGCATGTCTGTCTCTGCATAAATTGTTTATTCTATTATAGTCTACTCAACAAAGGGCGAGGGTTTTAGTTTAAGGAAACAGTATGGGGTGGAATATGTTTAGGGGGCATACAAATAAAGGTTATGGCATGGCTCACCATGGAAACAATGTAGGCTACGTGCTTTCTGAATGAACAATTTATTTTCAATGGTTGCCAAAAATACGACAATGCCTTTTTGACTTTTGCGATATATGAACACAACCTAACTGATTTTCATGCTATTTACTTATATATATAGATATATATATATCTATATATATCTATATATATATATATATATATATATATATATATATATATATATATCTATATGTATAGATATATTGATACCTTTTAAAGACTATGGAACTGTCTACAAACTTAAAGTCTATTAAAATAAAAGCCACATTTTAATGATTTTTTAATGAGAAAACTCCTTCTGGAGGGAACTTTGGGATGTTAGGAAGTCCCTCCCTTTCCTGGACCTCCATGGGACCTTATTTCGGAAAAATTATGTATTGAAGTCAATGGCAAGAAAAAGATTATCTTTCGATCCCGTTTGAATTGTGCCATCAATTACACATATGATGTTTGTCAATTTAAAAGATAATTTTGCAAGTTAAAACATTATTTTTTTGGCGTAAAACTGTGAAGTAACATTTTTTTTTGTGTGAAACCGCTCAATGAACTACATCTCTGATCTTGCACAACACACGTCACCAAGATGGCCGTCCTTTCATCAGACGGGAAGTGAAAGAACGAGCAAGACCCATTGCTGGTATGATTACAACCTGGTACTAAGCACACGGGCATCTTGTTAAACTTATCTTATCTTAGCTATCTCTTATATGTAGTGGAGGAAAACTATTATGACATCAGTTTTGATATCACTCAGTTGCGTATTTTTCATAGTCTTATATTTCAACAGTTTTATGACAAACTGTGACTTTTTTACATGCATGATTTTTTAAGAGTGACAAACATCATATGTGTAATTCATGGCACAATTCAAACGGGATCGAAAGATACGTTTTCTCTCGCCATTGACTTCAATACATAATTCTTCCGAAATAAGGTCCCATGAGTTCCACCGGAAAGGGAGGGACTTTGCCTCTCTATAGCTACAGGGCCACGCCCCCTTTGCAGCCACACGCAGCAGAGCAGAAGCACATTCCCAGCTATGTGCTGCCGTGATTAAACGCCATATTATTTTCCAAACCACATCAAGGATTATTTCTGAAACAGTATGGAACGGGTTTACCACAAAGTGAGTACCTTTTTATATCCTTCTTTTTCTCCAGTACAGTGTTAGCTCTGAGTGTTAGCGAGTCACCCATTGTTGCTGATACAACAATGTTTCTGATAGGGTCGTGGGCGTAAAGCCAGCCCATATTTCCTATATTACATCATATTGGCAGCAAATCTGGATCAGCTCCGTTTTACCCCCGTTTTTAGAGATTTGGGTACGGAGCAAAAGAAAGAGGGTTTTATTTTCTGACACTAGGGGACCTTTAAGTCACGGTTAAATGAGAAACAATATATCTTTCATACTTTTACCACTGAAGAGACAACTCTATAATTATGTTTTTCTATTTTTTGTAAAGCCTTCTTTGGAGAGGTGTTGTAAAGTAGTGTTTTACAAAAACAGAGCATGTGATCATCCATGTTACATGTTTACTGTCTGAAAGAAAGGAAATATAATTGGGACTCTAATGCTTAATCGTCAAACGTTTAAGCAAATTAATAACTTACTCTTATATATAATACAGACCAGGATCCTAACGTGTAGGCAACTTGCATAGTATCTATTGATTTTCCAGGTTCTGCCTCTCTTTGGCATTATTCAGCCTCCATACTGAAGTTCCTCTCATCCCCGGTGGGGGTCGCTGGTGACACTGGTACCTAAGTCGTCTGTCAGTCTGTCTGGCAGGGATGGGGGGTGTTGTATTGTGAAATAGAGAGAGAGAGAGAGAGAGAGAGAGAGAGAGAGAGAGAGAGAGAGAGAGAGAGAGATATTGAGAGAGAGAGAGAGAGAGAGAGAGAGAGAGAGAGCGAGAGAGGGAGAGAGAGAGATTGAGAGAGATTGAGAGAGAGAGCGAGAGAGAGCGAGAGAGAGAGCACCTCTGCTCTGCCTCCTCTCCTGTGCGCAGCTCTCCGGCCCGGCCGCTCCTTCCTCATTTCTTCCCCGCAGCTGGCTCTCTCCTCTCGGATGCTGGCTCTTGCCTTCCTCCTCTCGCACACTGCGCTGCCGGACCAAATGCTTCGGAGGGTGGAATGACCGACAACCTGCTTTGCATGGTCTGAATTTTGGGAAAATCGCACGTCGGAAAGGAGGGGAGTCAAGAGGGAAAAGGGAGGCTCTCCATCCCCCGAGGGAATTTATTTTACAGTAAGCAGGCGCAATGTCATTCCAGTTTCCTCATTCCGCTCGTCTCACACCTCCCATCTGTGCTCGAAAAAATGCTAGAATGTGACAGCCTGCTGGGAATATGGCTTGTTCGAAGTGTGTGCCAGATGTTTTTGCAATTTTATTTTAATACCGAGGCGTGGTTTTGATTGTGTTTTTGTATTATTATGATGCGTTAAAGGGCTGTGGTGCGCTTGCATTTTCATCGTGGACTTAAAAATTGAACCCCCCCCCCTCCCTCCCCATTTCACCTAGTCTCGCCATCAATCTATCCATCCATCCTTCCCTCCGATGGTGTGTGGGGGTCGGAGTAGGGGGTGGTGTCGGGGGGACTGCTGATGCGAAAACCCTATTACTTTGAGATTGACCTAAATGTGAGTGATATTTGTGCGATAATCACAGGTGGCAGCGGCTCATCGTGGCCGGGCTGCGCCGTCTTTGTGTCGCCTTTTGCAGGGCGATGCTGGGACGATGGGAATATGTGTTTCCCTCAGCCATCAGCAGGCATGTGGAGTGGATGCAGAGCACCTTTGCTATCTGTGTGCTCCAGCTCCGGCCTGTTCCAATAGCTCCATGTTGATGACCAAAAACACCACAGTGTGTTCCTGATCAGCTCCAAGCTGTCCCTCCTCCCCTCTGTAGAGTAATGCCTCTCATTCATCACATTGCCAGGATGACTGTGTTTCAGCAGAGAGCATCATAATGTTATGCTCTCGTTTAATTGTGTGTGGATTTCTGCTCTGTGACCTGGCAGAAATCGGGGCCTGCTCGTGCCCACTGAATTAGTCCTCATAAAGCCTTAAAATATCCACTCTCTGGTTGGAAGTTTATGATGCCTCATTTGAAGTTAATTCCTGAGTTTTCTCTTAAGGGCTATCGTGTTGTAGATCACAGATCAGTCCCAAGATGGAGGAGCTTCCCGGCCTTAATAAGAAGTTTAATGTGATGGGTATTGGGGGGGGTTGGGGGAAGCCAGAGAGATGCTTTTGATTAGGCCAGCTGAGGCAGTGAAACATTTTACCGAATCGGTTATCAGGCTGTTCATTTGATATTGAACATTGTGCATGTACAGTATGTTTGAGCAGATGTTTGGCATCATTAGAAACATGGCAATGGTCAGTGTATATATGGCAGTGTAAAACATGCTCAGTAGTCATAATAATCTGTTCTTATCGTAGAGAATTCTGATCATTGTTCCTCTAATTTTTAATATCTATATCAAGTGGGTGTAATATGTACCCGCCCACTAAACCGATGGAAAAACCTGCAACCCCTAATTAAATCTTGATTGAATCAAAACATATATAATTTCCTTATATCCCTCAGTTGACTTTGGTTCTAGTGTTTGTACCGAAACTTGACTTTGTCTGTGGTATCCAAGATGTTGTCATGTGCCCCTTTTTAAGGTCAACATCTACAGAAATGTGTCTATTTAATTTCTTGCTGAGTCTAAGAGATGAAGATCAATACTTCTCTCATGTTTGAATGCTAAAAATATAGCTACAGCTAGCAGCCAATTTGCTTAGCTTAGCATAAAGACAACTAGCCTGAATACTGCAAATGTAACAACATTGGCCTTACTTCACCCTTGACTCTCACATAATATTATAAAGATTGAACATTTTATATCTTGAGTGTACAGCAACAGCAGTTTGTGGTTAACAATGGGGTCTGAACAAACTTCCTGGATTAGTTGATGGTTACACGATGACAGCTTCATATTTAAAGTGCCAAAAGGTGGGTTGTGGTCTTTTCATTTAATACCCAACATTTTCCAAAAGGTCCCACTTTGCTTAAAAAATAAACCATGAATACTTCTTTTTCACAGGTTGAATATATCTTGATTCTGAGCTGGGTACTGTCACCTTCTCAGGTTATATTCTTTTTGACTAGCTTTAGAGAATATGTTAAAAAGAGAAAAGGCCTGATATAAACATCACGCAACCGCTCAGATTGATCTTGCTACCCATCTGGGTACCACTGATTTACCACTATCAATCAGAGAGCTTTGTATCCAAAATGTTGCTGAATACGTTGCTTTAAACCCCTAAACAGCATTACATGAAGAAGAAAGTCTTCACAGTACACCTGCTACTCTGGGGTACAATAGTAAACCACCTTTATCCCAATCCTCTACCCCTTTCTCCATTCCTCTGCCTAATTGCTAAAGATTCATAGCGCATGGTGGAGTCAACCTATAGTTAGATCCCTGGTGAAAAGTGCAAAAAGTGATGCACTCCACCATGGTTCAGGGAGGTGTAAAGAGCATGCTATCATCCTTTTTCCAAAGACTCGCCTCGGCTGTTGCAGCCTCAACAGGCTTCATTAAGTTTTTATATTAAGAAGATGATACATGAGATGTGGACAAACTCTTAATAACCACTCGCTGAGACAGATCTGAGACATGATTTACTGCCCCTGTGCAACATCTACAGTCAATCTATGATGTATCTATTGCTCCCGTGGTGTACACTAATGAAATTAATTCTGACAACACATTTAGTTCAGTTCACAAGACTATGATATAGAGGTTATAGACAGAGTAATGAAAACATTCAATGATATATGGAGAATTTAATGATTTGTTGGGTTTATTATCATTTTGGTTAATTGGTTTGGCCATGATTTTCTATTGGTTATGATGACATCTCGCTAAAATATTTACTTACATTTGGGAATGTAGTGAGATTGCTTCAACAAAGTGCAACTGGGCTAAAAAAATCAGCAATGAGAAGACACTATGTGTATTTAGAGGTAAAATGAATTGCTCCTGTCCATTGGGATTCTTTATTAGCAATGTTGCCAGACCTCAGCAATGTTATTTATGTGAACAGTGCTATTATTATCAATACAAATAATGCCAAACATCATGAAAAATAAACCCAAGCTGCCCTTAGTTCCCTGACAGTTGGACAATTTTTTTTATTGATGACAAGTTGTGGAAATGAGCAGTTTTACAATCGGAGCACTCACAACTAACAGTATATACTGTATATCTGCAGCTGTTAGATGATCTGTGATATAAAATGCTGGCATATAAATCCAAAAACTGCTAAATGATTAATTACCTCAAGGATTACTGTTGTAAAAAATCAAGAGCAAACTGCAGTAAGATAAAAAAAAAACAGCTTCCACTAGTTGAGGCCATTACAGATACTGTATAAAGTATACAGTATAGTGGGGGTTGACAAATACTTAATTAGCATGAGGCATCTTATGACCCACATTTGTAGCAGCATTAGCATACCTTAGATACTTCAAAGTCAAAATTGTATTTGTATACGGGTGTTTTTTTATTTATCTATACCCCCTGTAGACTATGTAAGATGATGTAAGAAGCGGCTGTAATCAACCGAGGAATTAATGATGGTGATCGTAATAAGCAGTACTGCTAATTATTGGGATTATGTTAACACTAAGGCATTTGAAAAAATGAAGATTTCATAATATTACATATGTTACATAATCATTTCCATGGCCCAACATATTTCCGTACTACTACGAATTTTAGCCCAATGTTACCACAAGCCGACGTACGTTTTGTGCTAAAACCATTCAATACTTATTTGAATCAGCTGTCTATTGGCCTTATTGATAATCTCTGCTGATAACCTTGTTCAGAAAGAGAGAGACTCTGGGTGTTGCCAGGTCATTGTATTCCAATCATGGCTGCATCTGATTCATATCGCAGCTGGCGCCCCCCTCCTTCAGTGATTACATGGGGAAAGCAGTCGGAGATGAGAAAAAAGAAGCAAAAATCACCAACACCTTCGAGAACATTTACTTGCAGAACCTTATATCAAACAAGTACAAATAAATAACATTATAAGTTGCTGCAAAGCACACGTAAGTCCCACAGTGAAATATAGTTAAAATTAAACAGCATGGCCAAAACAATGAGAATTTAGCAGCAATTTGAGTTAAACAAAAAGACCAATGTCTTATAATATATAAACAAGAAAGTATTATTTTGGCAACAAATAGTGAATCTACTGTTGGTATTTTTGTCTTCTTTTTTTATATTCATACCCAGTCTTACATTTTCAAGTCATTTGTTAACATATAGACCTAATTCAAAGCCTCTCCCTCAAGTCATTTCAGAGCAGTGTAATGTATTGCACTGAGCTTTAAAGCTAGGTCACTGCACATTCACTGCTTCTGCGATGAATTATGCATAATAACCATCAACTTTGTGCAACTCTGTTTGTTGACCTCTCCAAGGCCTTCGATATGTTCAATCTCTCTTTCATCTTATATAAAGGCTTTTCTGTTGGATTTCATGGTGTAGCATTTTAGTTTGAAGTTACTGCTGAAACGCAATATCTTTGAGTTTTGAGTATCAACGAAAGAGTTCTCAAGATTTGGTTTGAGTTCAACTCCTGTTTTAAAGGAATTGAATTAAATTGTTTCATTAATCACAATTTGATTTGGACACATATTTGCAGATTGATATGGTTATAAGGACTGTTTTGCCTTTCCATTAGTTCAGCTTTACATATCTTAAAACTGACATTTAGTTGTCATCAGCTTGCTTGCAAATTGGTCTGAAATTCAAGCCAAAGCCAATATCAGAGCCAAAACCAGTGCCTCAACAGTCCAAAGGGATGAGGAGCAAATGATTCAAAGAAACAGCAGAATGTGAATAATACCACTGAAACATAACATAATATAATTTCATATACACCTTATCCCTGAGCATAATGGCATGCTTAGCAAAGCCCTGTTGCAACTAATGTCTGTGCATAAAATAAGTACAAATACAAGGAAAAATTGTTGAAGTTTCAAGAGTTTCCTAACAGCTTAACTTTGTTTTCTTTTAAACAGATGTCTTTAGAGTCCCATCAAAGCTCATTGTAGGTTATGGAAGTAACCTTGTCTGTTAGACTGCAGAGATGTTCTATCCAGACACTCATCTGCAACTGCAATTAGGTTCTATTATAACACATCATTTATATTAACATAACTGTATACTCTGTCAAAAAGTGTCATTCTCGATACCTAACCCTGTAGCCAATAGTGTCCATACTTGACGATTCTTAAAAAAACCTTCATCAGATTTAATAACAATTTAAAATAAGGTTTTGCTTGCTGAAGTATCTGTGCATGGCAACCACAGTATAGTCAAAGTTAAGGAATGATCTTGGTTAGGGCAACACAAACCTGGTTATGGTAAGGTTAAGCAACTAAAACTAGGTTAGGGTTAGGATTAAGGCAAATGTTAAGAGCACAGGAAGCAAAGTCTCTACATCAAACGCAATACTCACCTGTCAAACACTCAAACCTCCACACCCTTGTTACATAAAGAGCACTCTACTTCCTCCATTCACAATGAAGATAGAGTGCTTATAAATGAAGTCACCTATGGAGCCAGTGTTGACCCACGTTGTATACACAATATATTAATACCTACTGATCAGGTGCAAAAATCAGGTGACCACCAACCATTTGCTCTCACTGCAGCTTCCACTTGTGGGTCTGGCTAGTTCACTAATGGATGATGACAAATAGCAGCTGCACTTTGCTTCCCTGTCTCAGGCAGTGAGTGGTTTTCGCTCTTTTCCGCTGCCCTAAGAGGAGAGAGGAGCAGAGCGGGAGCTATGGAGAGGGTAATGGTTGTTTGTCGGACATATCGTTGTGTCACTTGAGTTTTGTTCATTTCTCTCAATGGTTGAGTGTGCACTTTGCAACTGGAAAAAACTCTGATTGCGAAATTGCTTTGCAACTATATTTACTACTGCCACTATATGGTTGTGTATTAAAAAGTAAGTAAGCTCATCAAAGAACCCACCACACTCTTTTTTAAATCCCTGCAGCATGTTAGAAAATTAATGAGCAATGAATACATCAGAGACTTCTTTAATCTTTGTGTTAGACCAATTTCGGGCCAAGTCAGTCATCATTGTTTCAGTAAGTCCACCGTCCTCTCGGTTTCTGCCAAAGATCGGACCCTGAGTGTTCCTCTTCACCCAGGGAGACAATAATACTCTTCCTAATCCACCTCTCACTGCATTGCTCACCCAATCAATCCCCCGTGGAGTGGGACATTGCCAAGTTGTTGTTGCCAAGTTGTGGTTTCCATGGCAACAGGGACTCAGGGTTTGCTGTGATGTCAGCCAGGTGCGGTGCGGCGGTTGGGGCTCTAACAAGGCCGACCCTTGTTGGGGATAATGAGCAAGACTGTGCTGTCACGAAGATGACTCTGAGTATGAGGGGAGGTCAGCGAGGGGCGACTCCCAATTAGCTTGGAGTGTGTGAGGGAGAGGGTGAGTGGGTGGGTGGGAGTTTGACAGGAACATTTTCCCCCTGGGAATGCATGTATGTTTGTGTTTGGAGAAATGCAACAGGTGTAACAAAGATAACAAACACACAATTGTGGTGTCCTGGATCTGTTCAGCTAAACAGTCAGGAATATAACACAATAGAAACACAGTTGATTAATATAATACTCTATAGGAGAATACTTGTGATACTTCAGTCAATAGCATGTGTATGAATACAAAGTAAATCTTAAACGTCACACAAAGTCAACATTCACTTGTGGATCTAGAAATTAGGACCATCAATTATCATCTGTCATCTTTGTACATTATTCAGCCGCAAAAACACTGCTAGCAGAAAGACAGTTTTGTTACAAAGGTTTACCTTAATGGTGGGGTAGGTAAGTTTGAGAAACCGGCTCGAGATACACTTTTTGTTATATTCTATGGAATGCTCTTAACATCCCGATAGCAATGAATATCTTAAGTGCTTTGACAAAAAATCCATACATTTTTTATCTGTGGAAGCTGGAAATGTCTCCACTGATCTGTGTTGTAAGTGTGATTTCTGTATGATTCCAATCGCTTTTTATAGTCAAAATCAGCAAATTGGCCGAGCTCCGCTACAACTACATGGGAGCGATGAGAAGTGAGGCAGGGACGAGCTCTGCCTCTCGTAAACCCACAGTAACTGGCTAGAGCGCGGGCACTAATGTAACGCGGGCACTTATTTTGTGAGCGCGCTCAAGCCAGTTACTGTGGGGGAAGGTGAGGCACAGATGAGCTCTGCCTCACCTCAGAATGCGTCACCCCACAGAAACTGGCTGGAAAGCGGGCCCTAAGCGCATGCCTGAACCATCTCACTGTAATACAGTGAGATGGTTCACATACAGTGTATGTCACCAATGTAATGTTTGTAGATCCCTTTATTACATTTAACCTCGCCATCCATAGTCTAAATAACTTATTTCACGTATATATGATATTTAGGCCCGCTGGTCTCATCATACAACGGCAATGAAAAAAGCACCAGGAGAGGCAGCCATAACCTCTGCCGCACTGAAGGGGGCGCACGTGAGCCCACAGGTTCTTGTTGCTGCTGTTATTCTACGCAGACGCAAACAACAAGCTAGACTTTTGAAACTAGAGGAAGATAAGGAGGACTTTTACAAAGAAGTAATAGAGATTGTTGTCCAGAAGGATATCATGGACTTCATCTTCAAGTCAAGGTAAGACCACAATTGTAATGAACATGGGATCTTACTAAGACAGAACAATCCAATATTTAGATTTTGGGTATCCTTTTGTTGAACAGTCTGTTTAAAATGAATCGAAGATTCAGACTAAAAAAGCTTTTGAAAATAACCGAACATTTAGATTAAGGTCAAAATATAATATTTGTAAATCTGACTCTGAAAGAGTCAGTGCCTCACCAGCCATGAACCTCACCGCACGTCACTGGTGGCTTGATATTGAGTAAGAAAAAGGTTTAGAACGCTGTGAGAATGGGTCTGCTCTCCGCGATCCCAACTCGTCTATTACCAGCTTTCAGGGAGCTCTATGCAAGTCAATGGGGACTCCCTGTTAGTTAGCCAAGGGATCCTGGTGTGAGGTGCTCCGCGGATTGGTCCATTTGGGCCAATCCGGTCATTTGTTGTTGATTTGGGTATTCACACGTCACAGAACCCATGAAGCAAACAATGGAAAGTGAGAAATCTCCAACAAGGCGTTTTGGGGCAGCATAGACAGGTCTTTTCTGTGTTAGAGTGTTACTCGCTACAGGGTGTACTTTGAGGGTTTTTGACTTTGCAGACCGTTTACATGCATAACAACCTTCATAACACACAAGGGGACGGGTAATAACCGGAAAAGCATAACATGGGCCCTTTAACAATGAGGAAGCTATTAATGGATGGGTAAAGTTGAGTTTCCCTCAAATATCGTCAATATGATACCTGAGTTTCAACACCAAAATTATACTTTTATTGTAACAATCAATACACAAATTAATTTATTTTAGGTTGCATTATTTATGTTTCTAGCTAATTAAGCTCCATCAAACGTTTCTTTTTCCAACAATGCCAAACTCCCTAAACCCACACATGGTATATGCTGTATTGTAGCCTTCACCAAAACAATACTTAGGCATTAGTCGACCACCAACATCTAGCTTAACGTTAGCTCGGGGGACTTAACACTGCACTCAAGAAATCACATCCTTGAACCTGGTAAAGTCACAGGTTATTTTTTTTTAAAACTTTTTATTTTATTTTTTTATCAACAAACAGCCAGACAGACAACGCAATAGCAGTTGGCAAACACGTTAGGATGACAACAGTGTGATTTGAGTCCGACAGGATAAAAAACAAAGACAAAACAAAAAAATAAAACAAAACAGAAAATGGACTGCGACAGGACAAAAACAAAAAAAACAAAGTCAAAATCTAAAGGCTCTGAGTCTAAGTCCATTATTAATACCATAATGCAATTTAAAAATCAAATAATGTGTATAAATGGAACAAAAAGACCAAATATATCAAATAAAATAAAAACACAGCACTTGTTGGTCAGTCAGCCGCCCACTAATCACAGTTTAACACCGCAGGTCCACCACCCTATTGTACAGAGACATCCGGCATGTCCAGCTCCCGTATATACCTGTATAAGGGTTTCCACATCTTGTGGAATTTCCCCAAGGAGCCCCTCAGTATGCACCTTATTTTCTCGAGTTTGGCTGAATTTAAGACTTCTTTTAACCACGAGGTGTGTGAAGGGGATGTTGGAGACTTCCACATGAGCAATATGTGGCGTCTGGCTAGTAAGGTAACAAAGGCTATGAAGGCTGTCTCCAGAGAAGAGAGTGGCCATGTGGGTGGGGTTACACCAAACAGTGCAGTCATAGCATTAGGAGCGACCGGTTTTCCAGTAATTTCTGACAGTGATCTAAAGATGTCAGTCCAATAAGAGTGTAAGACCGGACAAGACCAGAACATGTGTGCGTGACTCGCCGGTGCTTGGCTACATCTGTCACAAGTTGGGTCCACTTCCTTATATATTTTAGAGAGCCTGAGCTTAGTGAAGTGTGTGCGATGTACTACTTTGCACTGAATTAGTCCATGTCTAGCACACATAGAAGATTTGTGTACATTAGCAAGGGCTTTTTCCCAAAGTTCTTCTGAAATCTCCTCCCCAAGATCTGTTTCCCAAAGAGATTTAATGGAGTTCAGGGTAACCAAACGAAGAGAATAAATCTGAGCGTAAATACACGTCATCATTCCCTTCAGAGTAGGTAACGGCCTAAGGAATGTGTCTAGCGGCGAATCAGTTGGGTGATTAGGAAACTGAGGAAATCTATTATTAACAAAACTGTGAATCTGTAGATACCTGAAGAAATGTTGCCTAGGTAGTGCAAATTTATCAGATAGCTGTTGGAAAGAGGCAAATGTGTTGTGAATATAAAGGTCTTTGAATGTTTTAACGCCTTGGTTAAACCAAATAGTAAATGCGCCATCTACTAAGGATGGAGGAAAAACATGGTTTGCAGATAAAGGGGCTAGTGTAGAGTATGTTTGGAGATCAAAGAAACGTCTGAACTGATTCCAAATGTTCAAGGTTGCTTTGACAATTACATTTTTAGTGTAAGCAGAGGAGGGGGTCTTAATGAGAGAGTGAGCCAATGCTGAAAGAGATACTGGACTACAGGAAGCAGCCTCCATTTCAAGCCAAACAGGCTGACAGTGCTGTGAGTCAAACTGCAGCCAGGACGGTATTATTCTCAGATTTGTAGCCCAATAATAGAACCTCAAATTCGGCAGAGCAAGTCCACCCTGTGCCTTTGGTCTCTGTAAAAATTGCTTGCGTATCCTTGGGGTTTTCTTGTTCCAAATAAAGTTATAAATAATAGTGTCAGTTTTACAAAAAAAAGTTTGAGGGAGGAAAATGGGCACACATTGAAATAAATATAGAAATTTGGGGAGTATATTCATCTTTATAGAGTTAATTCGGGCAACCAGAGACAGATTTAACACTGACCAGCGGTCGAAGTCTTCCTGTATGCGGGACAAAAGGGGGGCAAAATTAGCTTTATAAAGATCTTTAAATGTATCGGTCACCTGGATCCCGAGGTAAGTGAAGCTGTGTAGTGCAATTTTAAATGGTAGACTATGTAGAGGGAACTCACGCGCCGCTCTATTTAAAGGGAACAATTCGCTTTTACTTAAATTTAGTTTGTAACCGGATACAGCACCAAATGAGCTAAGGATAGAGAGAGCTGCAGGGACAGACACAGATAAATTAGAGACATAAAGAAGAAGGTCATCTGCGTAAAGAGAAGCTCTCTGTTCTACCCCATTTCTGAAAATACCTCTAATGCGGGGGTCACAACGAGGAGCGATGGAGAGGGGCTCAATAGCTAAGGCAAATAAGAGAGGGCTCAAGGGACAACCCTGCCTGGTGGAGCGGTGGAGAGGGAAATATTCAGAGTGCGTATTATTCGTTCTCACTGAAGCTAGGGGAGAGGAGTACAATAGCTTCACCCATGAGGTAAAGTTCTTTCCAAAGCCACATTTCTCCAAGGTGTGAAAAAGCTACCTCCACTCCACACAATCAAATGCCTTTTCTGCATCTAAAGATATCACAGCTTCAGGTACAGAATTGGCAGAAGGCTGTAGATTGTGTTAAAAAGTCGTCTTAAGTTAAAAAATGAATGCCTATTTTTGATGAAGCCGGTTTGATCGTGAGATATAATGGTTGGTAACACGGTTTCCAAACGTAAAGCGAGCATTTTAGACAGTCATTTAAAATCCACATTCAACAAGCTGATTGGTCGGTAGGAGGAGCATGCAAGGGGATCCTTATTCCTTTTTAAAATGAGGGAGATAGAGGCCTGATTAAGCGTTGGGGGTAAACTAGTAGAGTTAAACTATTCACTAAACATATCTATCAAAACAGGGGCTAATTTCTGTTGAAACTTCTTGTAAAATTCCAGTGGATAACCGTCCAGCCCCGGAGATTTTCCGCCTTGCATCGATGCAATAGCAACGGAGAGTTCGACAGCAGTTACTGGCTTCTCCAAATCCTCAGTCATATCAGGATGTATCAAAGGGACTTTGAGGGTGGTAAACAAATGGTTCAAATCCTGCGTGTCTGAGCTGGTTTCAGATGTGTATAACGAAGTATAATAGTCTCTAAACTCATCATTAATTCTTTGGGGATCGATCGTAATGTCCGAGGATGTTTGGATTCTGGGAATCTGGTAAGAGGCAACATTCTGTTGTAATTGATGCGCCAGTAATCTGCCAGCTTTGTCACCCTGTTCGTAATAATTACTTCTAGCCTTAAGAAGAAGTGCAGCAGCCTGGTCTGCGGTCAGCGTATTAAATTCCGATTGAAGAATGAGGCGTTCCTTATACACATCTGGAGTTGGTGAAACGGAATAGAGGTCATCCAGTTGAGCAATACGCCTCGTTAGTTCAGTTAATCTCTCTCACAGGTTAAACAAACATTAGATATCTGGACAAAGTAGCTATTTCCTGAATGTCGTGATACCAGTGTAAACACCTGCACCAAGCTGAAACGTTACACTTTAGTCTGTCCAACGAACGTTATGTTTTTGGTTGGTTCAATTTGACTGTTTGTCAGCAGCAAACCACAGAAGGCGGATATGCTTTCTATTTTCCATTTTTTCAATTAACATTTTGAGAAAAGAGCATGGCCTTTGGTGGAGTCATACGCTCTCATACGCTCTCCCAGGAGTAAAAGATGGTTTAATTCTCAATATGAACTTATAATAACACACTTACACTATCTTTTGACTATTTATTACCTTAGCCATTATCAACTTTGTTGAGATGATTGTCTCTTTTTCTTTTATGAATCCAAAATGTATGCAGAATCAACATTAGTTCTAACATTAGAATTAGCTTATATTCTTCCCAATTGTAGTCTCATTTGTTTTAAGGTAGACTTTATACAGTAAACCTCTTTTTATGACCATGCTTTGTGCTTTATTTACCCCTCATTTTATTGGACTGAGCAGAATAAACATCAGGTCCCAGAGCTTTGAGACCTGACTCAATATATTTAACTGAACAAAGTCAGTTCTACTTTGATTTTGCATGCTCAAATGAAAGTATGACTTTGCATGCCCTTGTAGTGTGTGTGTGTGAGTGTGTGTGTGTGTGTGTGTGTGTGTGTGTGTGTGTGTGTAGGTGAGTGTGTGTGTGTGTGTGTGTGTGTATTTGTGTGTTTTAGACTGGGTGGGTGTTGGAGCATTGGCTGCTGCCTGTCAGCCACTCTTTGTTCTCACATGCCTTTATTGTTTATGAACTCTTACGTGTAAGTGGGCCTTACATAATTACAAATAATATTATTTTCTCTACTGCTGAGAGATGGCCATTATGTCCGGCAGAGCTTTTTGAAGCTATGAAGATAGGAGAGAAAAACAGACAGATGGTGATGGTCAAACACCCATTCATCACTTATCACCTTGATGAGAACAATTTTCACTCTGATTTATTTTTCTCCCTATGTTATTCGGCTATGGCAAAGAATGCATTTTTTCACAGATGGTGGCCTAAAGAGAATTTTCATCTTGGTGTGATACAAATCGTTTTGCTGAGGGAAATCTATTGTGTGTTCAATGTAGTAGAATAATAAGTTTTTACTTCATGTTTGCAATAAAATGCTGAAATTACATATCAAAGATTTGTTTTAAAATGTTTCCAGTGGGAGGAATAAGTGCTTTACTTATTTTCCCCTAAAACCCCCCACTCTCAGTGGTGCTATTGTTTATGTTTTTTTACCGGGTTTGTTGATTCATTTTTGCTGACATGGTGGACAACGGTCTGTTGCAGACTGCATGGTGTCAGTGTAATCGTTTGCTTTTGGCTATGTCCTTTGTTGTTTTCTGACCAAATTCACTTCCATTTTTTACACACAGAAATGATCTAGAGTGGACAACCCATGTGAGAAAATTATAATAAATATGGAAAAAATTGAATAAATAAATGTGAGGTGACGCTATATTTATTTTTAACCACCTACAGTTTTTATTTCATAAGCATTTTTCAAACTTTAAAGGGCATTTTTAGTGCCCCCAGCGCTCATTAATTTCTAACCTTGCGGAAGCATTTGCTTACTTGCAGGTTTTGAATGAGTGGGTTTGAGTGTGTGTGTAAGCGTGGAGAAGAGGAAGTGGCGTAAGGCCAGCATAGCCTAGCTTTGTCTGGCTTTAATGCCTTTTCATTCACTGTACTCACATCCAGCCTGGGCCCTGACAACAACTAATCTCCTCTTTATCTTCAAAGTTTGCTCAGCACTTTGGCGTCCCATTCAGACTGCTGCATTTAAAGATTTCAGGCAGAAAAGTGCACTTCTTGTTGACTGCTCTACTATGTCCATTAGTTGTCTTTGTACTTTGGAATAGGGAGGTTGTTACTTTTGCATAAGGATGCCCAAATATATTCAACATTAAAACTAGTTATAGTCAGTTTAGCATGACATAGTTGACATCACTTATTTCCAAATTAGCATTAGCATTTTAACCCTAACCCTAACTACCTAACCCTTTAGCTAATTTCCAATTGAAAAGTTGGTAACACTAGATCAATGCTAATGACTTTGGTGATGCCGTGGGTTTTAATCTAGCAACACCAGAACCACACCATTTTGTACATTCAAGTTTTTTGGGGATTTCTTGACTTTTCCTCTAGCAATAGCATGAAATTGACATGTGTGGTTTTGCTTTCAATATCCGAGAGCTATGTCAAATTTATAGTGTTCTCATTAGGCTCAGCTTATATCCAACTAACACATGTCTGAATAAAAACAAGCTAAGCAAAGATGGTTAAATGGTAGCCATTATGCCTGTTTTAGATGTAAACTTCAGACATGTTTTATGGAGTGTTATTTTGCCAGAGAAGAGCTTTATTTCCAGACGTCTTGAAAATACATTGTGCTACTTTGCCTATGTGTGTCCATTAACCGTAACGGCAAAGTCTTCCTTTATTCCCACTCTTTTACCAGAAAATCCAGGTGAGGTTACGAGTTTCCACATTAGGACCTTTTGTGCTTTAAAAATATATGATTCATTCGATTATATTTGTTGTTTTTCTGGAAATTAGTCATATGTGTAAAACATTAACAGCACTAATTAGCGAGAGACATCTTGTTATGAGATATTTAGAAGCAAAATAGGCAGGGAAACAAAGCATGAAGGTCCATGCCACGCCCATGCTGTTTCTACACTACTATGGATTTGAGATTTTGATTGAGTGCCATCATTGATCTGCCTGAATTGGGGCTACACACATTGATGCAATCAATGGAAATAAATGTGAATTTATATCAGTGGTGTTTTGCTGTGTTTACCGTTACATCGAATGATCATATCAATATCTCATTAGAATACAGTGTGTGTTTGTTGTAGTCATATTTTCATCAGTTCATCCTGGACATAGAGAAGATAGAAGTATTTGAATCAGCTTTGATGTCAGAAAGAAAACAGGACATTTACACTTGGAAAATAGAACAAGTTGGAAATGAAAAGAAATCAAAGATGATTGTCCTTGTTATAACTGCTGTGAATCATCCATTGGACACCCTTTGCCAGCTGTGTTGGACTTTTTTTGGGTTGTTTTATCACCAGACGCAGTCAGGCACAAACGGCTCCAGCTTTCGGCAGCTGCTGATTAAAAATGTCACACTGCCTCCTTGAAGACAGGCCTGGAACTAGACTGAGCTTCTGAATACAGCTCAAAGGAAGAATTTTCTCTCAGACCTTTAAACTTTTACTAATGAGGATTTGTCAGGTTGAGCTTAACGTCTCACTGATGACTAAGCATTGTGTCTGACTGAGAGATGAAGAGACTTTGCAGTTTATTGGCTAAGGGTCAAATCCTGCAGAGATTTTCACTCAGCTGGCTAACATACTGCACTCTGTGTGTTCGACTTAGAGCTGGGAATTTCCTTATTTGCACTCCTCTCAGCTGCTGTTGTAAAATAACAGTGTGTCCTTACTTATCTCAACCTTCAGGCTAAGTTAATGAATCTCATTGATTTGTTGTAGTGAAATAACACGGTGTCCTCAGTTAACTCGCTTTCAGCTTCATTAATGAAAGGCATTGATCAGACACTGATAAGCTGGATGCAGACTACGTATATGAGCGTGTGGCGCCAACCCAACAGGCATTCTTGTTTCTATTTATGAATGACTTTTTGTATCCCTGTCACGCAAATTTTGTTACCATGGTTATAACAATTATTTACACTTGCATAAAAAGACAAAAATACTCATGGACTGAATAAGAAGGTAACCACCACAGAGTAGGTCCATTATTTGTATTTATTTTTTACTGGCAGTAACAATCTGATAGAATTCAACCATTTTTAGATTGAAAACCATTGAGACACAAAATTGCCTAACGCAAATGAACATTTATTGAATGCTTTTATAGTCTGCACTGGACCTATCTTAAATAAAAAAAATTGATTAATATTCAAAGTAATCAAAGATTATTTGAAAAAAAACTATGAATGAAGAAAACTGTTACACTTAAAAACAGTATTTATCACCAGGTGGTATAATCTTGTTGTTTCCAAAAGACAAAGAACATTTGTAACTAAATAACTACATCAATAAATGTAAAAAATACAGTTAATAAACACTATTAGTATGTTAGCCTTTCCCGGCTGTTGGCTTCTTGAAATACTATAATAAACTAGAGAATGCAATTCCTGAAGAAATTGCTAGTGGGAATGCTTTATGCTGAAAAGCTGACGCTAAACTGCTATGCTGAAATGTAATGTGTAAGAAGAAAGTGAAGAATTTAGATTGAAATGATACATGAACACTGGGGGCTTGAATGTGTGATGAGAGAAGAAAAGAAAGTGAAAAGGCTTGGAAAAGCAGCAGAATATTTGAACTGCAATCTTTTGAACTAACTTAATGGTGAATGATCTATCTCCATGCCAACGGCATTTGATGACATCCCATAATACGCTTAGATGTGTTGATGGCTGCATCGTTACCAAACCTGTGAAGTTTTGGGCCATTTGGAGCATTTTCACTGAAGTTATGAGAAAACCGTGTTTCATGGCGAGCATTGTGTTGCCATGGCAACGGCATTTGAATAAATTCCAAAACTGTCCCGTAAATGTCTTCACGGCCGGACTGTTAGCACACATGTGAAGACCGTGTCCATTGGAGTTATAGCAACATCGTCTTTTATGGCGAGGGATTCGTTTCCATGGAAACGGCATATGATGAAACCCCATAATTGACGTAGAGCTGTTGAGGGCTGGACCGTTAACCATTATCTGAAGTGTGGTGCTGTTTTGACCCTTTTCATAGGCGTTACGACAACATCGTGTTTTATGGTGAGGGATGCGTTTCCATGAAAACGGCATATGGTGAGATGTCAGATTTGACGTAGAGCTGTTGAGGCATGGAGAAGTGATATACAGGTGAAGATTGTGGGACGACCGGACCGTGTCCATTGGAGCTAGGGCTGCAACAAACGACTAATTTGATAATCGATTAATCTATCGATTAATGAAACGATTAATCGACTATTCGGACTATTACTGTATGCCTTGCACAATTTCTCAAACGCTCTTATTTAGCCATCAACTTTTAAATTTAGCTTGAGGTTGTTTAGGCATGTGGAAACTAACAATGAAGACAATAAAGATGAATACTTGATTCAAAAATACATATATTATTTAATTAACTAAACACATTTTGAACAAAATTAACATAGCTTTTAATTTCAATTAAATAAATAATATTTCACATCAAAAGAAACAACAGTGTTTTAACAAATCGTATTAAATAATCTGATGACAGAACTGTAAACAGAATAGCTGAAACTTTAACAAAATAAATAACTCAGTTACCTCTAATCATTAACCCATGTTTGTATAATGTAGTTAACTCAGTGTGTTACTGCTAGCATACATAACACCTGACGTGGAAACGTTACTCGTGGACGGGGCTTCAGAGCTACTAGAAAGACAGTCGAACCCGGTGCATTCCTCCGTCTGAATGTGGTGCACTTTTGCTAAATGTTTAGACAAATTGCTCGTGTTACCGCCCTTACATGCTAAACTCTTATTGCACTTTTGGCAACGAGCATTCTCCACATCGAGACGGGTAAAGTTTAACCACACCTCGGAGCGCGTTCTCTCCGCCATCTCCGCAGTGTGTTGCTGCATGTAGCAGCTGCGTGTGTGTAAACGGCCGCGCCCCCTCGCACACAGACGGGGGAGAGAGATCTCGTCTGATCGAAAATACATCATAGACGCATTTGTTTGTCTTTTTGCATATTAGAAACGAGTTGCCCACTAAGACTGCGATATAATGTTTTTGTAGCAATAATACATGACATATATTTGTTAAATGTTTCCAGTACCGATAAAAACACCAATAACTTTGGAGCTTAACGGCGCGTAAAACACATGTGATGACGTCACCAACGAATCGACGACTGAATTAGTTGGCAACTAATTTGGTAATCGATTTTAATCGATTAAGTCGATTAGTTGTTGCATTTGGGCTAACGACGTGTCCAGAGATCAAAGGTTTCCATGGTGATCAAATAAATGTGGCAAAGGCTCAAATTAGTTGAACCACACATTTGTAACAGCTTTGTTAAAGGTGGGGTAGGTACGTTTGAGAAACCGGCTCGAGATACACTTTTTGTTATATTCCATGGAATGCTCTTAACATCCCAATGACAATGAATACCTTTAAGTGCTTTGACAAAAAATCCATAAAAAAATTTCATCTGTGGAAGCCGTAGTACTGTAAAAAGCACGACCAATCATTTTAGCCGGCCCGGCTAAAATAACTGGATGGCCTACCTGCCTGTCAGCCTTCCATCTCGTGCACAAACTTATCTCGTGCCCTCATTGGTCATGTGCGCGTTTGTGTGTGTTGGAGGAGGGGCTCTGTAAGGAAGTGGCAGATTTTTTCCGGCTGTGTATTTTCAAATTCTAGCGCACTCGAGCTGGTTTCTCCAAAATTAACTACCACATCTTTAATTGGCCAAAAAATATGAACAGTTGGAAGATTGAAAATGGGATTATTATTAGGATTATTTGTAGGTCATTCATTGAAAAGTAGAATCATTTAGAAAGATGTGAACATTGAAGTTTCTGTTTTAGAAAAGCTGACACTGTAGTGCATTGCTGGATTTAAAAGTGATTTGTAAGAGTCATGGTTAAAGATGTGCAATACTTAAAATGTTTATAAAGATCCTCTGAGTGTGTGTCATTAGTTAGCTGATAAAATGTTATGGATAAATACCTTGACATATTGACTACAAGAGCTTGAATCAAACAAGCAACCTTGTATTTGAAAGATTAACTCACATAGCAACAGTCGCACCTGGTATATAAGTGGTGTGGCTGAGTACTGAGTAGTAAAGGGTTCATGAATAGAGGGGACTTGAATGTGAAATAAGAACATAAAATGCAATTTCAAAGCGTGAAGCATGTCAAGGAACTTGAGCATCTGAAGTGTACTTTTTGTGTACTTTCGGGTCAATAATGTGGCCTTTTTGGCAGATTAACTAAAGGTGTGTGGCTGCTGTGGTGGGGAAAGGTGAGGCTGAATTTACATTGGGTTTTAATGGAGACATGTTGAAAGTTTGTGTCACTTCATGCCCTCAAGAGGCATTTTGTTTAATTATTTTGCTTCATTTTTTTTTATCTTTCAAGCTACGAGATGTTTTCCTACGTTTCTCATGAAAAATTATGTCTCGGGAATGTAGGGTTTTGGAATTATGGCAGGTTTAAAAGAAAATATGAAGGCAAAATTAAATCTGTCCTCCACTCTAGCTGTGACATCACGCACTCTAAAATCTGAAGAAGGCCTCTTTACCAAGGTCTGAACAATGTTTAATATCTGTAAAAGTAAGAATCAGATTTAGCACTTGAAATGTGTGGCTCTATGATACCTGTTGTACTTATATGATTCTGTTTTTCTTCTGGGCTGTGTCTTCCTGGTCGTATGTACTTATTGTAAGTCGCTTTGGACAAAAGCGTCTGCTAAATGCAATGTAATGTAATGTAATGTAATTTAAAAGTTGTGTTACACGAATAATATCAGAAAGATGTGTGACATTTTAAAGTTGGAATTATGTTTCTGAGTGAAAGTGTGAAGGAGCAGTTAGCAGTTGAAGTTGCATGACGATTGTTGAAGTCTGAAGAGTTCTCCATTGACTTCCATGTTAAAAATGGGATGTATTATGGGATGTATCTCTGGAATTGTGAAAGTTATGAATGATACAAGCAATAGCCATTGATTCCTGACCGAGCTGAACGTTTTGATGTTGGAACGGAGTTTCTGCGATGTTCAATGTGGGAGAAGAAGCAGCGCAAAATATAGCCGGCGGAATAATAAAGAATTTCGTGCGTAGCATAACAGATAGCTGGAATGCTGTGTCAGCATTCCCATTAAATAAGTGGTCTAGTATAGGCAAGAACTAATCGATTATGGGTGCACCACTACATTTTACACTATATGTTGCCTGAAATGAACATATGTATTGTTTACATTATTCATCATGTACTATAGGCCAAATCCGAACATTGTTTCTGGTCAGGTAGCAACACTACATCTGCAGTTCGTTATAGGCATTGATATATGTGACTCCTACTCTCTG
Organism: Harpagifer antarcticus; assembly: GCA_902827135.1. Taxonomy (NCBI): domain Eukaryota; kingdom Metazoa; phylum Chordata; class Actinopteri; order Perciformes; family Harpagiferidae; genus Harpagifer; species Harpagifer antarcticus. The sequence continues at coordinate 13,826,952 of CADEHL010000452.1, forward strand.
CTCTTTGTGCAACTTACAATTATATTTTTGCCACTTTGTGCCTGTTACATTAATATGTATTTCAGTTGATTGCCTAACAACCTATGACTTATACATAGAGTTATGTTTCATTTACACACATTCATGTATGTGCTTGTCTTAGGTCTGCACAGCAGTGCTTTTAAAACTCAGTAAGTGAACAATGACATGTTAACATGTAAGGATTACCATGTTAGTTAAGCATTTTAAAATGTTAACATTTGCTAATTAGTATACTGAACACAAAGTACACCTGAAAGTACATGGATGGCAATCCATCCATAATGTGTCAAGACATTTCACTTAAATGACAAATGTCAACAGGAAGAAAGTCTGTTCACCAAAGTCTACAGGATTCATCCACTGGGCACCATGATTCTCTGTACAAAGTTTGATTGCAATCCAAATCGTTGTTCAGATATTTCCTTTTGGACAAGTAGTGCACCAAATGTGTTACTCACATTAAAATATAGAGCTTTGCCACCAGTGTGGCTAAAAATCTGCATTTTATGGCCAGACTGTGTGTTTTGTTACTGATATAAGCAGGCATGAGATAGACCTCAACAGTCTGCAGTCCTAGACTTTTCACATTTCTCCATTGACTCCTGTTTCTCCAAATAACTCTTGTTCTTCTCATATTCCACCTTCATAACGCCCCCTCTCCTAAGCCATTCCTTAAAAAAAAACGAATTTTAAAAGTCTTACAGTGCACGCATTAAGATTTACCATTTGATGCTGCAAACATTTGAAAACATGTTCAGTTAGGGTTTAAGCCTGCTAGCTTAAGCAAGGAGGCTGCATTTATGTTTATTATGTACAATCTACCCCCCTGTATATAGGTCAATGTTATTATTATTTTTGCTGTACTATTCTGAGAATAATTGATGTGGCTGAACATGTGTAACTCCTTTTCTTTTCAAATTCTCCCACACATAGAGGTGTATTACCCTTTCACTTAAAACAGGTTGCCTCTTAAAGCACGGAGAGGAATATTAAAAGCAGTAAGGAGAGTGAGGAAGTGGAGACAAGTGCTCAAGGAGGCAAGAAGAGGCTTTATGTACGCAGTGAACATTCTTCAACTGCTGTGACTGAGAGAGCCAGTGACACATGAAATATGAGAGACAGCAGCACTCTCCACTATTTATAGCACTGCGAGAAAGAGAAGGATGGAGAAAGCGGCAACACCGCATACACTTCAGGGCACAGTTAGCATCATTTTTGTATTCGCTAAAGAGGAATTGCACCCAATTTTCAGAGTTAACATATGTCACTGCAATGGCATCGGACATCCCAGAAATAGGCATTTGTGATACAAGTTCCTTTTTATAGGGAGACCAGGGACAGTTGTAACACTTTTTGGGTTTTCCCCGATAAGTAAAACAACATTTACACTAGGATAGCCATTTTGCTATATTATACATTCTCAATGTTTCAACTACTGAAACAATGTATTTAAGATGTTTCTATGAAATAAGTACAGGCTGGAAAATGTTTTTTTTTTTTTAAAACTCAACCGTTACAACCGTCCTTCTGTACAGAGACAGTTGTAACACATGCCAGGGACGGTTGTAACATGTTAATAACGGTTACCTTTTTTCACACTACATGACAAAAAAGAGGGAAAGCTGTCAAATTCTAAGGCAACAAGATTTAATGGGCGGTTCTCACACATCCTCCAACAAACAATGAACAATGAACAGAACTTAAAACAGAACACCAGATGGAACCTACCTCCTTTGAGATGAGACCATAGTATACATCAGCTGCCTCCATCAGGTAGTCTCTCAAAAGCATCTCTTGCTCTGTTGAGAACACCTTCTTGGGTGTCCAGTAGCCTGCTCTTTGGGGTGATCCCTGACTCTCCAACCTCAACCTCTTTTTATGGAACCGGTACAGGGTGGCATATACATGGCATATATCCAGGGACTTTGCCACTGCCCTGACTGAATTTGCCCTCTGCAGCAGAGGAAGTGGCACTCCCCTGTCTGTCTTCCTCTTTCTGATATTTGGCATACCTGTTCATACACACCACACACACACATCCCCCACCAACACACACACACACCACACACACACATCACACACACACACACACCCACACACAACACACACACACACACACACACCCACACACACACACACACACACACACACACACACACACACACACACACACACACACACACACACACACACACACACACACACACACACACACACACACACACACACACACACACACACACACACACACTTTACATACAGTATTTTATTGTGTTTATTTTTACAGGGACAATGCACACCAATCAACAATATTGATCATTCGAGCAAATGAGCCGTCATTGTAAATGTGCCATGTTACAGCCGTCCCTGGTGGTCCGTGTTACAACCATCCCAGGACCAGCAGTCATGTCTTCACCCCCTGTGAACCTGCCTGATTGCTAGCTTGACCCATATTTAGCTAGTTATATGTTTAGCTTACAAAACAGTGATTCTAATAATACTAGTTTGGATTCCTAGACATTTGACCTCAAGACAGTATCCAACAAATACATCATGTAATTTGTGTTAATGTTTTACCTCAGAAACACACTTTTGCTGATATCCTTCGTGACAGACATGGCTCCTTTTTTTCACAGCAATCTTGCCATCTAACTGAGCATGTGCAGCGTGAGTTTCATCACTCTAGCTTGTTTGTGATTAGAGATATTGAAGGTGTTACAACTGTCCCGTGTTACCACTGTCTCCCTACTAAATAAGTCTCATACCATGGTTGTTGTTCTTTTTACTCTCCGAGCTAAACACATGCTTCGGGGTTTAGCTCTGGTTGTGGCTTTGTGTTGTTGCTTTGCAATGATAAAAAAACACAACTGAAGGCTCTGTTTTATACAAATAGCTAAAAAAAGGTATTAGTGCTGCTCGGAACACAACAGCATTTCCTGTTCTGCTGAAGATAATGATGAAAACAAGCCAAAAAGAGGAATCATTCCAGTTATGCCATGTTATGTTTAAATGAAGCTTTGGCCAGTGAGGTAAACTCAAAGAGGCTGGAAATCGTATTTCAGTTCTCACAAGAAACAATGCTATTTGAGATGAATAGGTCGAATGTTATTATGCATTTACGAATGAATCCATAATCATTCCAAAAAACAACAGAACATTGCATAAATGCAGGAAGACTTATATAATAAGATTAGGATAAGGGAATATCCTGGCCTACCACTTTAACAGCAACAATAAACCAATATTTTGTATTTGTTATACTAAGACTTAAAAAAGACTATTTCAACAGAGTGCTTTTGGACCGCTCTTTGCTTCTCGACACTTTCATTTATTCTCTTCGTGTCCTGACTTTCAACATGCAGTCCAAAACCACGGTCAGTTTGATGCTGCTGCTTGTGGCTAAAGCCGAGGGCAGTTGTACCTTTTTGATGCCTTCCATAAGCTATTTTTCCAGTGATGTAATTTCTTCTGAGAAAAGCCCTTCAAAGTGGCTGATGTTTTATGCATGTCTCTACAGTAGATAGCGAGTGAGCTAGTACTGCTCTGGGGTGGTGGTGATGCTAGCAGTGCTGAGAATAGCAATGGAATAGCTTTGTACCGAAGGCTCTATGGTCGATGGATAACTGCACAAGAAAAGGGCATTTTGATGGATTTGTTTTTAAAATCCACAATATGTAGTCCATGCTGGTGGAGTCGCTGGAGATGATAATACACTTTATTTATGTCGCACCTTTCATGCAAGATGCAGCCCAAAATGCTTTAGAGATAGAAAATAAAGATAGCTGAACATAATAAAAAACAAGTTGTAAAATAGAAAGAGTTATATCACAGAACCATAAAACAATACAAATGAACATGGGTACAACTAAAATGACACCAAATTAAAAGCCGAATTAAAAAGATAGGTTTTCAATTTACTTTTTAAAACTCCAACGGAGTGAGTTGTTCTCAAATCCAATGAGATTTCTTGTGTTTATAATCAATTGGCAATATCCCCAACTACTTATTTGCCAAAAAGTCAAGATCATAAAACAATAGCATTTTCTAAAAACAAGATCATTTTAGTTTATCACAAACTATTAGCAAAATATTGCCGTTAGCCTCAGCTGAACTTTTGACTGAACTGTTTGGTGATAATTGCAAATAAAATGTCACCATGCTAACATAAAAAACATTGCTTGCTTAACATCAACATGGCACCATTATCATTGTTAGCATGTAAGCATGTACTGTAGCTACTCTGAGCTGAAGTACAGTCACACTTTGAGATACTGACTATAGATAATAGAGTAGTGATGGGCTTATTGGAGCTGAACAACACAAAAAGTCAGATTCTGAGTAAACCTTTTTTAAAACATCAGAACAGAAGGTCATTAGTAGCAGCAATATTCTGCCGTTTGTAATGAAAGATAGGACTCTATTCTGACTGTTGTTGCAGAGTTCAGGATGCGTAAGTAGCACGAGACAATTCCTGCTTCTAAGCAACATGAATCAACCATTTCATTGATAACCCTTAATAAAAAAGATAAAGGTGTAGGAAATAAAAATGGAGATCAGAAATACTGATTTCTTTCCTTTTGTGAAAAATGTGTTATGCACCACAAAGAGTTTTATCTGAATACATGCTGCCAATTCAAAGACCGTTTTAATGTAGCATGCTGTTTGACTAAAGCAGAAACATGTTCACCACTGTCAGGCATTATTGGTGGAGCGTATCAGTCTCAGTTGTGATGCTGGGATGTATCACGGGTATATCATCTTTGAAACTCAGAAACCTGTGGTTAAGGAGCCCCCCTCTGCAAACACATCCCTGCCCCACTTATTTACTTCACTGATGAGCATGTAAACCCTCAGGAGTTGAGATCTAAAAAAAAAAACACTGGCAGCTTTTTCCCCCGACAAAACGCCACGGTTTGTACAAAGCGGTTAACTTTGAAGTGTCTCTGCCTGTAACTTTCATTCCTCTCGTTCACAAACAGCTTTGTCATGATGCGGAGTCTTCTGTCATCGAGCCGTTTGAATTCCTTTGTGGGTGGAGGGGGGCAGTGCGAGTCTTAATTTGCCTTTGCACTGTGTTTATCACCGCCGTTGTAACCTCTGTAATTATACCATGCGGTGGAGCTGCTCGCGAAACGTAGCTCACCCAGAGGATCTGTGGAAAGGTTGAATAACTCATGATGTTGATCATACTTTTAGCTGCTACAGCTTGTTGTTTGGAGACAGGGATGTAGCGTTAAACAAAGGGTACTTTGTGATAATGATGAGGATCTTCTCCTGGAGTGAACAGTTTATTGTCCTCCTCTTTAAACTTCCATCTACTGCCCACTGGGAGGATTTTTCTCACTCTCAGGTTCCCCGTTCTGTCATTTAGGTTAAGAAAATCAACATCAGTGCCAAGTTAATGCCATTCTTTATTCTTATTTTGCACATAATTTTCTTTGGAGTTAAAACATTACCTTCAAAGCAGTGCTGTTCCATTTTCTGCCATTACACTACATACAAAATGTAATATCTTAAGCTCTGAATTGCCCACATTTTAAGTTAAGATATTCATTGCTATCGGGATGTTAAGAGCATTCCATGGAATATAACAAAAAGTGTATCTCGAGCCGGTTTCTCAAACTTACCTACCCCACCTTTAAATAAGAAAGCTAGAAGTGTTTTCTTTCATCTTACATTTTTGCTTGGGTTTTGACTTTGGTCCTGTGAAAGTTGGATACAAGTGTGTATGTGTACTGTAACTGAATGTCATTTCAGCATTTTATCGAACACAGTGGGAAACTTGGAGACCTCTCTCTATCTCTTCCTCCCTCTCATGTGTCTTTGTGTGTGTTCATCAATAAGAGCGCATTAGCATTGACCTGCACTATATGGAGGTCAGTTGTGTTGCTGGTGTGAAGGTCTCTCTCTTTCTCTCTCCTTGGCCTGAGGTTATCCCAAGTGCTTCCCTGTTGTTGTCCCATCAACTAGCCAGCAGGAGTCTCCTGTTACTCTCTACATTTTGGGCCAATCCCAGTGAATCTCTTTTCCATGACTTATTTCCTGTACTAGGGGGGTCAGGTGGTACTGCACAGCAGGGCCAGTGTCATCTTTGATACTGATCCGTAAACTATAACAATATTCTAAAACTTCTCAATTGATTCAAGCATTAGCAAACTCTGACTCTGCAAGCACTATATAAGCTTTGACACATCATGATATCAAAAGGTTGCAATGTCAGTTGGGTTCAATGGAATTGGGGATCTGCTTGAGAAGGTGGAGTTAATCCGCGCCGTTTGAGTGAAGAAAGGGCTGTGAAAGAGCAGTAATGCAGCAATATCCTTTCAACTTTTTTGGTAGGGGAGGACGATAATTGATGTAAGGTGAAAAAGATTGGCTCACAGTTGGTATTCCAGATCCTCCCAGTAAGGTGGAGCACACTATTGTCTCATTAACAGTGGCGAGCCGTCAGGGCCCATAGGCCTAAGATATTCTAAAAAATAATATTTGAAAACATTTTTTAAAATATTTTTTTTAATATTTTGTTGTTGTTACATTTTTCATTAATTTGACCAAAATAACTTGATTTAATTGTATTTAAAATAATATTTCCAAAGAAATAAATCCTTCAAATCTGCCTGTTCAGTTTCTGTTGGAATGTGAAGGGTTAAATGCCGTCTCTGTGAGTTACTGTGAAGACGGGAGAGCTTGTTGGTCCCTCTCTACATTCACAGAGGGCCCGCTATAGTAACTCAATGAGAGAGTAATGTCAAATGACAGTACAATTGACCAATCATATCTTCCCTCTAAATGGGCGGGCTTTATTTTCGGGGACTTTATGACAAGTTCTGCCCGCTGTGAAGTCTATGGGTCCTTCTCACTTCGGTTAAATGGATTCCTTGCGTCCCTCACTTGCGTCGTTTCCCTGCGTCTAGTCCCTCCCACCAGGGAAGCATGGAGAGATGCAAGGAAACCACGAGAAGCAGGGAAATTAGTTTTAAGAGCAATGGGACGTCCTTTCCTCCGGGGCGTCACGTGAAGCGACGTCCGTTTGTGATGACGCTGCACAGCTGATCATCTGACAGCAGCCAGCTCTGTCCCCGTTATTTTCACAAACACCCCCGCCTCTGTTAGTACATATTTACTGACACAAACATGTGTATCATCTGTTGTAGACCCAAATAAATAAAATAAAATAAGAACTCATTCTCAAAAAAGATAAACGCCATTCTTAAAATGTATAAACGAACAATAGTTTGATTAATATTGATTAGAGTGCACAATAGTAATAAAATAATTGAGAGAAGAAAAAGAGATATGTTATCTATCAAAACCCAGTTAGATTAACATTCACTGGATTGCACACCTTGTTTGTTTGTGTGGATATGTAGCACATTAACATTTTAATAGCACTTAATGACTGACTGAATGGAAATGACAATAAATGAAAATGTAAAACGAAAAAAGTGATCATGAAAATGTTTCCAACAAATGAATAAAATGATTTTTGACCACTTTGTGGTTCAGATATATCACATATTTGTAACTAAATGATACATGAATTGAAACAAAACACGGTATAAACTGAGGAGTGACTCCCGTGAGGTTCATGTATTTTCTTCACTCTGCTCTCATGTCAAGAAGCATCAGATCAGTGCATGCGCTGCATCGTCCAATCAGTGAGATACACAGTAAGGGGCTGGGCGAGTGTCTGAGGATTTCATCGGAGGATGGTCTGATGGTTCCTCGGTTATCGCTCCTCGCTCCTCGCTCCTCGGTCCTACGGCAAAAATAAGGCCATTGGGACGCTACTCAAGATGGCGCAGACAAATCAACTTCCGGTGAGACCGAGACCGAGGAGCGAGTAAATGAAAAATAAGAGAAGTGAGAAGGGCCCTATGCAAATGGTGCAGTGACGCGTCCTAAAACCCGGAAGTAAGCTTCGCTCGGATTCCCTCGACAGAAAGCAATGGGATTTCTCGATAGGATTTTGGAAAATAGCTGGAAATAAGGTCTGTGGAAAACGAACCTGTTAGATAAATGCACGTTTTGTTCAGCCAGATAATATCCACATGTCTACCCTACTTTTATTATTTTCGAATCATAAATCTAATCGATAGATTTATAATTAGCATAAGTTCGTTCATGATAGCTCACTTCAGTGATAGTGATGACATCGTTGCGAAATTATTAACCGAGTCATTTTCAAGATTGAGTTACAATGATGAACTGGAGTGGCAAAGGATCAGCTGAATGACCCGCAAGTGCTTCATCCAAAAGGACAGGAGGATGGACTTTGTGTTTAAGTGATTTGATCATCAAAGGTAGGCCTAAGTCATTTTCCATGCGGGCCGCCGTGCCGACTTAATTCATTTGTAATTGTTACTTGGCTGTGGGTGCCCTGTCATGATAAGTGTTTATATAAATGGTGTTGTTTTGTGTGGTAGAGGGTCGTTGTCATTGATGCGTTTTGCACCCGCGCCGCTGTTTTGATATTCCGCTGAAGTATACGCTGTGACGTAATAACTCTTCTTTTTTTTCTCGAGGGAAGGGGGGTCAGAGGGCCTAGGTATAAAAGTCACGGCTCGCCACTGCTCATTAAAATACTATTGTGTGCTGATTCTGCTGAAGCATAATGATTCCCTTAATTGTTACTAAGGGATCAACCCAAGAACAAAACACTAATGCATTGTCTACATAGACTGTGTGTAAGAAGTGGACGTTGGTTTGTGGACTAATGTAATGGACGTTGTTTTTTTGCTGTGGGTCTGACACTAGAGGGTTGCGCTAAGGACATTTCTATACACAATTTGTATTAGCCAGCCAAAATTTTATGATAAACATTCTTGAACTGAAGACACTCTGCGAGAGGTATTGTCTAGTCAATTACATTATAGCCATGCCCCCTAAGAATACATTGCTTTAAATATTTACTGAGGTGATACATCAAGTGTGAAGTAGGGGCCTTTTCTCATAGTCTTCTATACAATCAGATTCATTTTTAAATCCAGTGCACTTGCCGCCTGTTGGAATTTAGAAAGAATGCAGGTTCAAGGTGCATCTACATTGGCTCCACTTTCAAACCTATGTTGCCGCATGATTGTCCACACACCTTTGGCCAAGAAGTACCTATATCCATTACCAACATCTGATTATCCATGCATGCTCATTTTATTTATGTCAGTCAGCTCTTGATGATGTGCTTTCTCCTGAAGTATTCTGTAATGACATTTGTTAATCAGCTAAATGAACAGAGTGCAGTTAGAAGGTGATAATTAGATTAACTGCAAATGCTTCTCTCATTCATCAAGTTCAAATCAAATCAAGTTTTATTTATATAGCACATTTATAAATGATTTTTGGTCGAGCCAAAGTGCTGTACATATAATAAAAATAGCCTACAGTAGAGACACTTTACAGCAAATACAACAGCACAGATTGTTCAGAATATCAGTATGAGAAAAACGACACCCTCTGTCCTTAGACCCTCACATCGTACAAGGAAAAACTTCCAGAGAAAACCCACATTGATGCCAGTAATATGTAGAGTTGATTGTAACTTAAACATCCAGGTCTCCTTTTCTTATATTAGATCTGACACTAATGACTTAAAACAACTTTTTCGAGTTTCCCACACTCAAATAATGACCTTGAAAAAGCTGTCTCTCAAAAATTACGCCAAGATTCATCAATATGCAGAAGCTCTCTCCGACCCAGGATCAACACACATCCTGGGGATAAACCTGCAGTGGAAATTTGCATCGAAATGGCATCAGGTTGAAAGTGATTTCGTCAGGATTTATTTTACTTGACAAGGTCATAAGTACAAGATTAGGCCAGTGTGATCATCATTTTTGTCCAGTTTCGTGTCAAAACTCTCAATAGGTTGATCTTTGAGTCGGTTGATGTCTTAACTTCCAACAAATGTAAAGATTTAAAGCTTCATGAATTAGATTTCCAAGGGTAAAAACAATATGTCCTTACAGTATAACAACAATAAGAAAAGGCATGCTGTGTAAGCGTGATATACTGTAACTGGCAATAAAGGGAAAAGTGGAGGAAATGAAATAGAGGGCATTGACTTTATTTCTGCTTTATGTCAGCGTTTAAGAAATGAGTTGGGAATAGATTCTTCTGACTTCGGTGTGTTCATGTTTTAAGTCATGATGTGGAAAAATCATGGATGCTACAGAGAAGATGCAATGTTAACGACAATGTAACATAATTTGCCCAAGGTGATTCTGATCTGCACCAACATTTAATTTGTTCTTCACTACAAGCTTCCACCAAGATTCAAAATCGGGCCAGGAAATATCTGTAATCCTGCAGCCAGACAGAAAAAACATACTGAAAACATACCGTGCTTCGCAGAGGAAATGATGGACAAATGTGTTAACCTGTTAAGCCCTGAGCCTGTTTTTCAGGTCTCAGCCTCGAAAATGACATTCCCAGAACAAATGACTATATCTTCCCTTCTAAAAGGGGTACATTAATAATCTTTTTTAAGTCAATTCCGATTGAACAAAGTAAAACATTTTAAATGATAGTGTCCGTCCAAAAAGAAAACATTACTTATTGTGAAAACCACCCTTGAATGATGGGATGGTAGACTAAACGCTTTAGGAATCCAAACTATAACATATAATAAGTACCCTGTATCAAGATTGATGCAAAACAAGTGAAATTTGACCTTTTTAGAGAGATTTAGAAAAAACAGGACAGTACAGATTCACACAAGGGAGAAAAAATGAATAGTACAAAAATGAATTAAAAAAATCTAAAATGTATAGTAACTGATATCACAACAAGGTAAAACGTTGAACAGTTGATAGAAAATATATACATATTTGGGTTCGGATTGTTAAATATATTTATATGTAAGTGTGCAGATGCGAGTGCAGGTCTTTGTACAAACAGTGCAGATGTAATGTATGTAAAGTATTAGGGATACCAGCGATTATTCGATTATTCGATTATTCGTTACAGTCTCCATAATCGAATATTATTTTTAAAAATCGATTTTATTTATATATATTTTTTTTATTATTTATGTTTAATTTTTTTTTTTTCTGGCTTAGTTTCAACCAACATATAGACTAATGCTAATAATAGTAATAGCATTAATAATTGTAAATGGCCATTGGTCACACCACCAGTTTGTTCTACTGTAAACTTGGAGGAACCCTGCGTGCAGAGCAGACTGCTGCTGCTGCAGCACGCTACACACCGCCCCCGCCCCCCCCCCCCCCCTCCTCTCCCTCACACGTGCGACTAAAGATGAGCAAAGCGGCAGGTAAAAAGAGTTACTTTGAACTGACAAGTCCAAAGGAAGTGAAATGCAAGCTCTGCGAAAAGACGTTGGTATATCATAGCTCAACCTCAACAATGCGTTCGCATTTGAGTGCAAAGCACGCCAAAGAGGTTACAGAGAAAGACGCAGCACAGCCGGCCATTACCAACTTTCCTTCGAGGCCACGTCGTTGTGATGACATGCGTGCAGGTGAAATAACTGCACTAATCACCAATATGCTAGTGAAGGACATGTATTTCAATGCTGCTATTATTAATACAGGCTACATGATGGTGGTTTATTTTTTGTTATTTTCTAAAGTGCCTGTCATTGCCTTTATTTGAAGATGCGCGATGCGCGCACAATGTATTTATTGCAATGCTGCTATTATTATTAATACAGGCTACAGCCTGTATTAATAATCGCGCATCTCCAAATAAAGGTGATGGCAGGCACCTTAGAAAATAACAAAAAATAAACCAACATCATGTTGATGTTGTTTGTACTGTTAAACATGTTGTTTGTACTGTTAAACATGTTCCAGTAAAAAAAAAAAAACGGAATTCCTTTTGTCGGAGTTTATTTTTTTCTTCTGCGGAGGGGGGGGGGGGGGGGGGGGGGGGTCGGTCGAATAATCGATTATTATTCGCCAGGGCTGCCGAATAATCGATTTTGATCATGGTCAGTTTCTGGCAACCCTATAAAGTATACAGGTTACTTTTAATGGGTTACATGGTAAGCTGCAGGCACCCATTGCTGTCTGTTAAAATATTACACAATTCATCATTAATTATCAAAAAGGCAATGTCAAGATGTAGTCTAATATACATTTTTTAATCCTGCACACGGATAAATGAATAATTCCAGCACTGTTGTGACAAGATGCTTTCTGATTTCATTTGAGTCAGTACCCAACAGTCTGTCTCAGTGTGCCAACTTGAAGCTTCACTGGCTATAATGCCACAGAGCAACATATGGTCTGTGTATTTTCTATATCTGTACAGTACGCTCTGTGCCAGTATGCTTTGTGTTGAATCAGTATGTAATACTGAGTAGCAAAAGAAGCCAGCAAAACTGACTTACTCCTTTTTAAGATTGTGGGAATTACTTTGTGAATCATTTATTATGTAATATCATACAATTTATAATATACAGAGTGGTGATAACTATCCCCTGTATTGCCTTTTGGTTATTAAAAACATTAATAAGGCGAAACAAAGACATGCATGGGTCAATTTAAAGAGTTTGGTTTATTTGGCTTCAATAGCATTTCTTTCCCCACAGACTTGCGGAAAAAAAACGTGTTTTAACTTTACCAACTTTGTCTATATTCACCTGTGCTTGTGATACAAACAAAAATAATCCTCTTAATGTGAATAACAGAAGTTTCCTTTAGAGGTTTCTTAATGACATCATACGGGAAGAAAACAATCAAGAAGCACTAACAGCTTATCGGAGATCAACATTAGACATTGTTTTGGTGCCAAAACTACATGAATTGCAAAAGTAATTTGTGTAAATGTCCAATATCCCAAGAAGGAAGCCCCCCTTTCAGCTCATAAACCAAATGAAGTGTTTATTGTGCAAGCATATTTTAGTTTAATGTTGTTTCTGTGCAGGGAAGTCTGATGTGCTTACAGTAGAAGCTTCTGCCTTTTGAAGGCTTGAGACAGAGATCAATTCTCATACCTGCAGGAGTCAACATCGTGCAGTCTCAGTGTTATCGCTGCTACAAGCTGATGTTTCTTTATGGAATATATGTCGTTTTAGGGAGTGTAACTAAAGCCCACAGATGTCTATCAAATGAAAGGGGTTTGGGAAATGTGAGTATGAGTGCCATGTGTAAAATGTACCTCAGAAGAAAGATTTCACTGGTTTCAATCAAGTGGCTTCATTTGGAAATAGAGAAAAGTTATCACGGCATTGTGATACGTTTTCTACCTCTGTGCTGTATAGGTAGAGACAGTCAGAGCAGGCCTTTTTTTGGACTTCATTCAGGTAGGACAGTACATCTTGTTAGCTTGGTATTAAATATGTTATCGTACCTGTTATCGTATCTGTTCTATTCCATGTTGTGTTAAAATGATCTGAGGACATGTTTGAAAAAAGCTTAAAAGCAGTGCTCTATAAAAAATACTTACTATGCGCTGACTAGATCTTTCGACTGAGTTTGTGTCATTGGGTAGCTCCAGAAAAGTCAGTTGAAAGCCAGAGAAATCACAGCTGATCAGTTTCTACATTTGTCTACTTTAGTACTTTGTTCCTGTGAGCTCTCCAAGTGGTGGTGTTGTCTCAGCATGCCGCAGAGTACGCTTGTACTTCTGTTAGATTATTTTATCTTTGGTGCGACAATTTTTCTACTCACTTGAAAGACGGACACTAGTAATAAAGTGAAATGTACTTCTTCCATATATCTGTGTATGGATTATGCCCCTCTAACACTGTCATTTTGGTAATGATGCCAGTGTCTATATATGGCTCTGGCTTTTGAATAGGTCCACCAAATCCCTCCGAATCACCACTAATCCTGCTTCTTCCCTTTGCAAACCATTTGTAATCAGTATCTACATTGGAGTTTACACTCGAATACATACTGCAAATTGATTGAAAGAGTTTATTTAAATCATAAGATGAAGAAAGAGTGTGTTTACCCACTTTACCTAACTCCACTAAAGTAAAAGGCAAAAGCCCTGCTTACCCTTCAGATGCTGCAAATCTTTTGATGCCCCACAGGCCACAATGTCATTTTTTTAACTTTCAGAAACCTCTACTTTGATTTATTTTCTATTTCAAGCCTGATTATCAGATCACAGTAGCGATTGCTAGGAGCAGTGTTAGCCATTTTCTGAATTCAGAAGGAGATTAATGTTGACTGTCCAGCACTGAAAGGTGCTCTCGTCCAATATGACAGACTCATGGTAGTTTACGGCAATGTGTTTGATTTGCCTACAAGATCAAATAAAATAAGATAATCAATGCTCAAAACTTCAATAGTAAAATGAACATTTGCTATGGTCATTTGACTAGGTCGAAAGAAAATGACTATTGTTGTTCGTTGTCATGGTGCAAGCAGATATCAGTGGGGCGGCAAAGTATGTCACAAATGTATGTCTCATTTAGTGTCCAACGAACATTGGTTGAAGATAAGATGAAACAACAATAATGTATTATTAACTCAACATATCACTTTGGCGTTTGAAGGGTTAGTTCAGATTCACCAGTCACACGATAACCCAAGTAAATGGAAGACCAACGACTTACATGTTCTGCAAAGCAAAATAGGATTTTTGTCAAAGGAGTCTGGATCACAGATAATAGCCTCAGTTCCACTTTTGGAAAGGTGCATATGTAATTCGTACAAAAGTTCACTTTAGTGAAGTCGGCTTATTGTGTACTGAAATTATCATTATTAATAGTCGCAATGGCATCGGTACACATATTAATGGCCCTTGTTCTGACCATCATGCTACCTTGATTTCAGGGAATGTCCTCCTACTGTCTTTCTTCTTGTTACTACTATAGGCTTTCAGCTTATGAACAAGACGTATGAGTCTTGTTTTCTTCAGAGTCTTCCACTATATCTCCACCAGCCTTCTGGGTAATTAGCCATGTGAAGCCTGAACGTGCCGGGGGAAAAACAGAAATCAAAGTGAAACACCCAGTTCGCTGGTACTGAAGTTACTAGTTGTCCTTGGAACTTAAAGGTATTGTGATTATATAATCAGCATTACTTTTCTCTCACACACCAACATCATTGAGCATCATTAGCATTTAAGCTCAAAATAGATACAGCTTTTTGAAAAGGAGAACACAATCACTCAGGCTCAATTGAATTGTGATCCATATTCAGTGAGCCAGGCATCCAGGCAGTAAAATAACATCACAGAAGCAGCTCTCTGAAGTGGTGTCGCAAGTGTTTTCCTTGTGGTGTAAAATACTTTGTGTGTTAATACCTTTGATAATAAAAATTTTTAAATAATGGATTTCTATTTTTGCCAATCGAAGGGATGCACGCTATATCACAGAAGTAAGCATATGTCTGTGAGTACATGAGTATGTTCGCAGTAAATGTCCATTAGCATCTGGACTTTTACCATGGATAAATGTGTCTGATGGGTGACTAACCCTCAATGATGCTTGCAAGACCATCTGCCATTGTCCGCTAGTGACAGCTCTGTAGTGAAAAGTAATTCATTTAAAGGCTGTGTATATGTTACGAACATACAAGTGATTTCACTTTACATCTCCATGTTGAGAGCTGTGTAGAGCGTATCCCTAAATCATAGACATGCACTTAAATATAGCCCGTTTTTGCCACAGGGATGTAACAGATAAAATGCATACAGTAATATCTATATGGCTAAGTTGTTAGCAAATAACACATGCATCTCATGTGTTCAACAGCTACAATAACCTTGTGTCCCACTGTAATTTAGTACCGGGCAAAGTTCAAACCAGCAGCCTGCTAAGAAAAGGGCTAATGAGATGGGTAACAGTGAACCAAAACTAGAGAATACAAAACAGGTTTCATGGATCCAAGAGAAGCTGCAGAGTCCATTGGTAATTCTCATTGGGTTGGTGATTCATCACCACCACAATTTAGTAGGACTTAAGGCAGGCCCAATGCTTGTATCAATCTCACAGTGGATTGATAGAAACATGCCAGGCATCTTAATTCAGTATGCATTTGGAAAGCAAATGAATAGCCAACATATGTCTTAGGAGACATGGTTGCCACAACATTTGCTGATTTTAACTATCTTCTTATGAGGTACCATTATACACTTGGTAGGGTTCTTGGCACTTGGAAATATGTTGAGTTCAGAAGTCAATAGTGAACACGGATGAGAGGATTAACATGCAAACTTAAATCCCAGAGACAAAGCGTTTAATTTAGTGCTGTTTGAGAAAACAAGTCTGAAGGAAATTCCGCCTCACAGTACTAAGGGTAAAACCAAAAAAAGGACATACCTTCACCCAATAAATACACAATGAGACACAGACAGCGCTAATGGCATTGTTAATGTAACTGTTAAACTCTTGTTAATTGTAAATCTGAGTCGTGGGCACAGGGTCCAGACAAAGGGACAGTTGACTGATGAAGCCCAAACAAAACAAGTTTTAATGAGGTGACATGGGACTGCCTGTCAAACCCATAACAAACACTCACACTCCAGAAGGGATACACACAGAAATAATACACAGGTTTGCTCCAGTGCTTTGTATACATAAACAAGAACACAGTGGTAAGTAAACAACACACACAACGATCCGTACCACAGGGCAATTACACTTCTACATGGACATGAAGCTGATTTGTTGCTGATCTGAATTCCATCTTCACCCAAACACGCCAGTCTCAGACCTGACTGATGAGCTTAAAGGTTCAAAATATTAAGCTCAGTACTCCCCATGTCAGCCTTGTCAATCATGGTGAGCTGCATTTACAATGTAACAGCAATATCTGAGATTACTGCTTTGAAATGGAGGGATAAATACCCCTGCATTACGGCGCTGAAATCAGGGCTCTCGACTAACTTTTTTCACCATCCTCCAGGAACCGTCCCGAAATACAATCTAAGCCGTCCCGAAATTAATGTGGACCGTCCCCAATTTAAAATGTTAGTTTTTCTACATTATCATTAGTTTAAATCATTCAAAGTGACCTTTAACATAAATACAACATCATACAAATCATTAGATGATAATTCATCACCTTTTTATTTGAGTAAATCATTCAATCACATAAACAAAGGCCAAATATATTTAAAACACACAAACGAGAAAATTACTCTAATATTGAATCCAATCAAGTCCCATCCAATTAACAACAAAATCCAACACTGTGTCCTGAAGACAGAACCCAGAGTAACCACTAACCAGGATGACAGTCTGTAACACAGTCAGGAGACCTTTACGAACGGCCCCGCCCCCTCGCACACAGATGGGAGAGAGAGATCTCGTCTGGATTGGAAAGCTCGAAAATACATCATAGACGCATGTTGTAGTCTTATTGCATATTAGAAACGGAGTTGGTGAAACCAAAACTGCGATATAATGTGTATGTAGCAATAATACATATGACATATCTTTTTTAAATGTCACCAGTACCGATAAAAAGTCCGATAACGTCGGAGCTTAACGTTACCACTGTCTTTAATAATTCCGGCCCGGGGCCCGTTTAATACCAGGGCTCGGTACCCATCCCTACATGGGGAGAGGACTAAATACGATGGAGGGTTCTCTTCTCAGCCTTATTACCCATAGGGGGTGAAGAGGAGTAAGTAAATAAAGAGGCCGGTGTTGTGTCACATTATGCCTCCCCGTCATAAAATGCCCCCTCCTCCCCAAAAGAGGTTTCTATGAATCCCACCCTCAAGCATTTTTCAGGGTATGGTTCTAGGACTGGTACCAATAAATGGAGCAAGTTTCATGAATGTCACACTTTTACGTTGTACGCATATCGTATATAATAATATGCTGACAAAGACTATGTAACATTTGTAAACATATATTTTGATTATTAGATGACAACTATGTCAAATTAAACAATACATTTTAAAGCACGTTTATACAGACAGGACGTAACAATAATGATAAAAAAAAGATTTCAAAAAACAAAAACTGAAAAGGAAGTGACGAATGACTTTCGACACCTCAAATACGGAGCGAAAAGTTAAACCAGAAGAATCAAGACTATACCACTAAACAACTCACAGTCTGAAAATTACCATTAATAAAAACCCTGAACGTTTACTTTTCGTTTTAAACATCGTTTTAAGGTGTAAACCTATGGTGTAAACGTGTCATTTAGAGGTGTAAACGTGTCATTTAGAAATGCGCGTTCCCGTGACAAGGGGGGCATTTCATGACGGGGAGGCATAATGTGACACAACACCGGCGCTCCATGGTCTGGTTCTGCTGTGCGTTTTTGTGATGTAACGGTAAAACATTTCAGAATTCCTCCACGGATGCCATTGTACATCACTCAACCAGCGAAATACACACACTCAGTACATAGCTAGAACCGCGAATTTGCGGGCCAGGATTCACCGTCACAGCCAGCTGTGCCGCTGGCTGACAGCCAGTGGCACAGCTGTAGCTACATGTGTGTGTATTTCGCGGGTTGCTAAATGTTTTGTGCGTGTGTGTTTATGTTGACAAGGAGATTTAATAACTGTGTGCTACACTAAACGTGCAGTCGGTTTCATTTTCATCGCCGTTTGTAGTAGAGTTAGCAGGGTATTTTTATTGTAACTTTCGTCCCAAAATTATTTTGTATCCTCCCCGACACTATTTTTTTCGGCCCCGGGACGACGGGACGTCCTTAAGCTCGAGCCCTGGCTGAAATATAGACCTAAAAAAAATCCAAGATTATATTTCAGTGAAATAAAGCCTTTAGCCCTAATCCATTTTCAAAGTCTTGTCTCTAGCTGGGCTGTGGGCCTCTATAACCTAGTTCTGATGGCTGTTATTGGGGAAAGCAGCTTTGTAGCGATCAGTTGTGGGATGGGGGCTTGGACACTGTCTGTTGTGCTGACCTATATTTGGCTGCCTGCCCTGTATGCACAGTCAAAACCAGAGATTCTCTTGTTTTGTTCTATTGGCAAATTGGGCCACAGGCCGCTTCGCTATCTGATCTGGGTCTCTAATCAATTTCAAGCTTGAATGTATGTGTCTGTTTCATGCATAGGGATTTCCCCACAAATCAAAGAGAGAATTAATTCATGATAAAAACTTCATTCATCGTCTATGTAGAGGAATTTGTCATATTTGTGGACTAATGCATTGACTACTAAAATGGTGAAATATACTGGGGGAGGGGAAAAACTGAAATCACATAACAAAAGTCTACCGCTAATGCTAATATTAACAAGCTAAGATGCACACAATGCTAACTTAGCAATGTTTAATGCATTTTTGAATCTTAGTTTCTGTACTAATCCTTTTAATGTTGTAGTTATTCTAAAGAAAATATTAGACTGCAGTACTTTCCCTTGTAAATGTGCTATTTTGGCTTTCAATTGAGTCAAAGGGTCCTTCTCACTTCGGTTAAATGGATTCCTTGCGTCCCTCACTTGCGTCGTTCCCCTGCGTCTAGTCCCTCCTACCAGGGAAGCATGGAGAGACGCAAGGAAACCACGAGAAGCAGGGAAATTAGTTTTAAGAGCAATGGGACGTCCTTTCCTCCGGAGCGTCACGTGAAGCGACGTCCGTTTGTGATGACGCTGCACAGCTGATCGTCTGACCAGCTCTGTCCCCGTTATTTTCACAAACACCCCCGCCTCTGTTAGTATACATTTACTGACACAAACATTTGTATCATCTGTTGTAGACCCAAATAAATAAAATAAAATAAGAACTCATTCTCAAAAAAGATAAACGCCATTCTTAAAATGTATAAACGAACAATAGTTTGATTAATATTGATTAGAGTGCACAATAGAAATAAAATAATTGAGAGAAGAAAAAGAGATATGTTATCTATCAAATCATCGGAGGATGGATCGGTGGTTCCTCGGTTGTCGCTCCTCCATTATCGCTCCTCGCTCCTCGATCCTCGGTCCTCCGGCAAAAATAAGGCCATTGGGACGCTACTCAAGATGGCGCAGACAAATCAACTTCCGGTGAGACTGAGACAGTGGAGCGAGGAAATGAAAAATAAGAGAAGTGAGAAGGGCCCAAAGTCTCTCCAAAATCCAAAATGGTGAATTTCAAAGATTCTCGGGGATAGATACATTTACAAAAAGCTTACACTGTGCAGTGAAGAATCAGTACATAACGTTGGTACATTTCTAAATTGACTGAGCAGTAGTAACAATTGGATATGCAGCAGTAACACGCTATACAAAAAGTGTTGTGTGGTGAAAACATCATATGGGGAACAATGCAGCTCATTGATCAGCCCCATGTCTTCATCATGCACCTGGGAATATAAAACAATCTTTAAAAATGCTTTATTAAAAGAGACAAGCTGTTGCCCAAACAAGCTAATGGCCAATATTCCAGCTAGCAAGGAACATGTTAACTCAGGTTGACTACTTTATCTCTTCAAGTAAAAAGTAAAGAGTGTAACAGAGGGATTTGGGGGATTATTCTGTTGAGAATAGGAGGAATTGAGACAGATTAGGATGAGTAAAGGTGACGATGAGAGTGATGACATTGTGTGTGATGTGATTAGAAGAAGAGCAATGACGGAAAGGGAGGGAAGTCAAAGGGCGGTAAGTAGGCAGGGAGGTAGATATGAGAGTCAGGATGAAAGGCATGTGCCATCACATGATAATGCTGTTAGCCAGAGAGTAAAAAAAAAAGAACATCTTGAGAAGGAGAGAAAAGAGAGACAGTGTGAAGACTGTGAAGACTGAAGCATGTAGCGGTGTCACAAGGCCATATAAGCAACCAAGTGTTCATGAGGGCTCAGGTGCAGCGTTGAAGGTTCAAATCCAAACATCATCCTTTCCAGTCTTCCTCCTCCTGTCACCCTTCACTGCATGTTGCCTAATACAGCAGAAATGCGCTGAAAAGATGAGGAGACACTGAAATAGGTCAAGTGAAGTGGGCAGGAGAAAGGGAAAGGGGGAGAAAAGGATCAGAGGAGGAGGATAGTGAGGAGGGAAGGAGAAGAAAAAACATGTAGTGTAAGTAGAAAGGTAGGTGGTTATAAAACATTTAAGTTCAGAAACAGAGATAAGGGATGGATAGGTGGAGGAGAAGAGGAACACTCTCCCAAATGGAAGACATGTGAAGCCAGGTCAGCCATATTAGCAGCCTTCAGTGACCAGCGATTGTTGCCTAGCAGCATGCAAGAATAGTTTTTCCTCTAGCTCTCCTACTCCTCTTGTATCTGTCCTTTCTCCTAGCCTCGCCTCCTCCTCCCCCTTCTGTTTTCTTCACTCTGTTTCCTCTCCTCTTTTCCTTTCATTTTTACATCTATACTCTCACTTTTTAACACCTATCCGTCCACTCTGCTCACAGGCTCCACTTTCATTTCTTCAGGCAAGTGCTGCCTCATGCCGACAGCCTGTTTGTTTGTGTGTATGTGTGTGTGTGTGTGTGTGTGTGTGTGTGTGTGTGTGTGGGTGTGTGTCTCAGATTCCTCATGACAAGCCTTTCATCAGTGTATAAAGCTGGCTGATGCAGCTGTTACACCAGCTCTGTGCTGCATCAGGATTACACGGCGCATGTGAAGCCTGTGTCCTCCAACGCCTGGTCAAATACAGGATGACACATGGCATCAAGCATGCGAGTGTGTGCGGTTGTGTGTATATGCCAGTCCCTCTGAAGGTTGGACTGTGATACTTAGTGTTTGACTTTAGGTTTTGGCTATTTTGGGATTTAATTTAAGTTTTAATACTGTTGCTACTATTGTGAACGTAGTGCCGTAGTTTGCTGGTTGTTCAATTATATTCAAATGTTCATAGTGATGTAGTTTGACAATCTTTATGTAGTTAATTAATAAAACTACAAACCATTTTGTATAAACGTTTTTATTTTTGTATTTTACCTTTGCTTCTCTACTGTAAATGAAGCCCCTTTGACCAGCCAATTTATTTATAAGGCAGACCATTGTTCAGGCTCTTCTGATTGTCCAAAAAGGTGCATGTTGAAGACTTTACCTTAACCAGCTGTTAAGGGAAACCTTCTGTTTTTTTTAAAAGTACATATTTATGAGTTATGTATTCAGCCAGACATTTCTTACAAACATCTGCATTGAACATTTTGATGGTAGCAAACAGTGTTTGAATAGGTTTTCTGCCAAAGCATGTCCTAATTTGACTTTTTTGTTGTTGCCAAGACAAGTCATAGTAGCACTACTACAATGGTAAAACCACTATTGGTGGCAGTAGCTCAGTGTGTTGGGATGTGGCTTGGGAACTGAAGCGTCGTTGGTTCAAGTACACCGCTATTTTCAGGGCACAGAGCAAGCAGCCCCCGGGTCCTGGAACACTGGCGGCCCCTTTGCTCTGCCACGTCTCCATTAGTGTCTATGTGTGTATTCTATGTGTGTAATTGTAAAATAACACCAGAGTCAAGATGCTACTTAAAGCATTACCACTGAAATGGAGCAAAATGCTTTTTTTGTGTGGGCTTTACATGTAACATTCCAATGCCCTAGGTACTGAAGAACCATTTTCCACATATGTGCCAGATGTGTACCTTTTTTCGACTGCAAATAAACCCGTACACCGCTATTTACATGTGAACTGGATTGCCTTTTTTGATAAATATTCACATCGTGTCACAAACCAAGTATTTGTCATGGTACTATTTACCCACACATCCAACCAACATACACACCGGTGTGTACCTACTACTATTATATTGACTCGCTC
>CADEHL010000453.1:0-34841 GCA_902827135.1 Harpagifer antarcticus
CCACAAACACAACCACACTTTTTCTTTCTCACACACACTGAGTTGAATTCTAGTATGTGTTGCTCCCTGCAAGAAGAGACGTTACTACTTTTTTTTTCTGAAGTGATTATGTTTTTGTCAGAATAGATTATTTTCCTTTCTGCAGAAATGGATCTACTTTCTGCATCCAGTGATTCTTCCTTTCACTGTGTACACACACACACACACACACACACACACACACACACCATGGACTTAAACCACACACTGAGTGATTCTGATATTGGACATTCTTCCAAATGACTTCGTCTTCTACTAAAGTTCTGCAGGACGCGGCGACAGAGCATTTCTGTGGTATCACTCTCGTACATTTGAACACATGTGACCCCTCCGCTCTTTAAAGGAGACCCTGTTTATCTCCTCTCCATCCTGCACAATGACTCTCTCCCTCCTCCAGATCTCCTCCTCTTCCTCTTCTTCTCCTCCAATGATTGCATTTCTCCGCAGGCAGTAGCAGCCGCATGCAGACTCTTCAGTGTGAATGACCTATATTACCTCCCAATCAGACATTAACAATCGATTGCTTTTATTTCCCCGATCAGGAGGTAAAGATGGAGGAAGCTATGAGCCACACAGGTATCCACCCATTTTGTTTCTCTTCAGTGGCTTTCTCCCCTTTAACACCTGCATGGGTTCAATCGCCTCATTCCCACTAATCCATCCGCCCGTGGAGCTGCTGATGCATGCTGGGAAACGCTAACAGTAATGGGTTTCTCTCATTGAAGCAGCTTCATGTTGTCATCACTCTGCTTCGCTTCAGTTCACACAAGTTACTCATCAAAATCCATCTTGGTTTCTCTCATGGCTATAAAGTCCTTATCGAGACGCTGAGTTCACCTGAGCATTAAGTGCACGTGAATACATGCATGCCACTGTATCATCCCACCCTCACATCCAGCAGGAACTCTAACAGGAGGGGATGGCTTGCTTTCCACCTGACTATGAAGCTAGTTTGCTAAATAAACTTTACTTACAGTTAACGGACGGATACAAGAAGGTTATTCGTGTTATTTTAGGGCCATTGGAGGTAAAAGATTTGGGACATTCAAAAAGTAAATATATGAGAAAAACATGTGATATTCTTTGATTATTAAAACATAATTATGCGTGAGAGATTTAAGTAAAAAACGATCGAAAATGTAAGGTTTATTTTTCCTCTGCTGGCTCTGCATTTACATTTTTACAAGGAAGAGGATATGCTTTGAATGTATAGAAGTAAAGCAGTCATTTTAAGAGTTGAATAATCTCTGAAAGTAAAAAGTCATACAAAATAACAAGCAAAAAACTGTAGTGGCTCGGAGGTGATTTCTTCTTCCTTTCTAAAAACGTCTCCAGCGTGCCCCTGATGCCCGGGCATGTATACATTGATTCTACCCTCAATGGCCACCGCATCTCCGTCTCTCTGAAAGCAGATGAATATCTAGCTTAGCACAACCTCAAAGCTCAAGGCTAGCTGTTTCCCTTTGCTTCCAGTCACTATGCTAAGCTAACTAGCGTCACACTTACAGTTAACGGACATGAGACGGTTATTTATGACGTTTTTTAAGGGCCATTAAAAGAAATAGACAGATAAAGAAATTAAAGCGGTACATTTATGAAAAAAATAACACTTTAATGACCAAAAAACTGTAAATTGAAGACAGTTAATTAACCAATTCAATCTGAGTTAACATAATAGACGCCTCTCTCTGTATCTACACTTGAATGGCCCTCAAACACTCTGAGTCATCCCTTTTAATATCCCCACATACACCACCCTGACCTCTGACCCCTGCTTACAAGGCAGCAGCATGGGAGGTCAAAGAGGAGACCGAGCCTCTCCTTCCTGTGAGTCACACACACACACACACACACACACACACACACTGCAGCATGCTCACAAGCAAAGCCTAAAAGACGCTTATTTTCCCCCAAAATCTGCTGAAATTATTCTTTTAATTTGCATATTTCTTCCTGAAGTCCTGCTCTTGTCTCCCTGGGATACGCCAGAAGACCCTCTTGTGTTTTTATTCCAGGTTGCCCGACTCATGCCACGCTCACACTTCTTTCTTTATGTGCAGCTCAGCTCAGAACACGCTCCTGTGTCTCTAGTGTGTGTTTCTACATCAGCATGTGTGTGCACTATGGCTTGAGCTGTGTGTGTGTGTGTGTGTGTGTGTGTGTGTGTGTGTGTGTGTGTGTGTGTGTGTGTGTGTGTGTGTGTGTGTGTGTGTGTGTGTGTGTGTGTGTGTGTGTGCGCTTTGCTGCATGACTTTTTGCAAATGTAACAATTGTACATACTTCAAAGAAAGTGCTTCATTGTGCAAATAATCTTTTTTAATTTACTTAAAATCAATAATTAAAATACTATCTAATACAAACTTGTGCAATTCATCATTAACTACAGAACATATCAATGAGTGAGAGCTCTTATTAAAATATTTGACACATTTAGGGAAAGTAATCAAGATTTGAAAGGTCTCCTATCGTACAAAATGCTCTTGATGTCTTCTCTACATCACGTGCGTCCCCGCTGTGTCCCCGCTGTGTCCCCGCTGTGTCCCCGCTGTGTCCCCGGTGTGTCTCCGCAGCGTCAGAAAATAAATCCCTCTCTCTTTCCCTCCGTACCCAAATCTCTAAAAACGGGGAACAACGATTTGATACGATGTTATTTACGTCATAACGGATTGGACCCACGGCCCAATCAGAAAGCTGCTATCAGAAACAATGCACGACTGTTTAGGACGTAATATGGTCGGTGTTTACATTAGCATGCTAACACTCAGAGCTAACCTGTACTGGAGAGCGTGTGTGTGAAGAAGCAGGAAGTAGAAAGGAACTCACCTTGTGGTATAACCAAGAGAGAAAGCCTTTGAGCTCCAGACTGTTTCAGATCCTTGATAATCCATGATATGGCGTTTCATCACGGCAGCATTTAGTTTAGACGGTAGCTGCCGGGTCCCGCATGAGCTCAGACCCCTCCTCTTTAAAGCTCTATCCCCAAATCAGCACTTTAGAAACAGGAAGTGAAACAGAGGGATATGAGGCGTGGCTAGAATCTGTTTGGTGTTTGGAGCAAAACACTTCAGACATGTTGTTATATATCTGAGACCTGTGCTACTGCCTAGAAATAGCCTGATGGCTGACCTTTAAGATTTCTTTTGACCATTTGAAGTATAAAATACTCGTTAAATAAATATTATAATGACACTCCTTTCATAATCAAATGTCTAATTTAAAAAAACATCTACTTCCGGTCACTATGCTATGCTATGCTATGCTATGCTAACTGTCTGTTGGCTCCAGATCACTTTTGCCTCTGTTCTCCACTCTGTTCTTAGACTCAGATCCTCACTTTGGTCTCTCTCTCTCTGCAGCTCTTCAGTTTGGGACGGACGCCCGGGTTAAGTTGCCCAACCTGACGGAGGCGGGGGTCTTTTGGCAGGGTTTGGAGGATCTTTATCGCCTCAACGAGAGTCTTTTCGAGCGCCGGCCAAACTTCAGCCCCGGCCCCGACGACTGGCTCAACTTCCAGACGGACGTAGACAATATGTTTGCACTGCCACGCGTTGTTAAGAAACTCAAACTGGACGACTCCCCGAATCCAGAGCTCGGATCCGGATTCGGGGAGGGGGAGGGCAGCGGAAACGAGTTGGATTTGGACGTCACCCCCTCCCAAATCAGCACTCTCGCTGTTAACGATCTTCCCGAGAAAATGGCTAACAAATCGGGCCCAAAAAGAGACGTTCTTCCTCTGAGGACAAAGCAAATGGAGGAAATGGAGGGCGAGACGTTCAGTGGAAACGGGATGACGGAAATGGAAACGCATCACGACTCCCTTCTGCGTTTCCAGGAGGAAAGGGAGGAAGAGGAGGAAGAGGAAGACATTTTCCACACCCAAAACCTCCTCCCTTTCTCCCCGAAAAGCGAGTATGAGGGCAGCGGCTCTCCGGCGTCCAATCAGAGTTAACGAGACATTCATAGAGACATGATTGATTGACAGACGCCACCTCAGTGTCAGAGTTGTATAATGAGTATTGCAATTTATTTTTCTACAGGTGCCTCTTAGGAAAAACAGTGTTATTCTTTTTTTTTTCAAATATATATTTAGGAAAGAAAAAGCCTTAATGCAGCCGAGTGTTAAGAAGTGATTTGGATAACACCGTTCTAATATATGTTTTTATGAAAAACAACGAGTTTGAGTGGTCAAACCATCTCAGCTTTTCAAAGGGAAAGTTAGCAGCAGCTTCAGGTCGTAAACCCTCACATCCCCGCAGAGAGAAATAATCAATCTGACCCCATATGCACTTTTTAAAACGGTTACTAAACTCTAATAAGACAATAGAATAATCCACACCTATGTTATTCCTCATTCAGGATATTTTCATGTCGAAATGCTGTTTTAAAATCGTCTAAAAGTGAATATTTGTGGCCTTTTTTAATCAATATCCTGACATTTTACAGACCCACATTAATCATTTAATCAAGAAGATATTTTTAAGATGAATTGATAATAAAAATGTGAGATGCAGCCCCTATATGTATAGATTATTTCTATATACTATAAAATACAACAGATTAAACATGTGGGGAAAGTCATATCTCTGTTTCACAAATAATTCTAGTTTAAAATGTGCTTTTGTTTCAGCGACTGGACATTCACCGCACAGGTAAAGTTAAATAATCCTCACCGGGTGTTCATGTTCCTCACGTGGTGTTTCTGTAGATTGTACCTACAGTCCTTAAAGACGACGGCTGTATTCACTTCCTGTCTGTCCTTCATCTCGACCGTTAGAAATGTGTGTGGGAAAAGCTGCTGCTGTGCTTCTCTGTAACTTTCAGGACAGAAGCAGAAATAAACGTTTCCACCTCCCTCCGCCCCGTGTCCACGTGATAATAAGAATTCAGTCAGACGAGTCGTTTCCTTTCCGTTTTTTAATGACAAATATCAAGTTTCAAGGCTTTTGTAAACCAAGTGTTCACAAACATGAATCAGACCTCTGGAACGCTTTAAAGAATCAGCGCTCCTCTTTCAGAGCACGAGGAACAGTTCCTTAAAGCAAACCCAGGCGTCTGAATGACCAAAAAGCAGCTGCAGGATCCTCCTCCCTCCCTATACATATACATATACATATATCAGTTTTAGCATCGCTTACCGACGTTCAGTAAGACCTGACGGGCAAGTGTGGAAACAATGGATTTAATTTGTGATTTACGAACAGGTGAATTAAACGGTTTGCCCAGATATGTGTGTGTACCCTGTGTTCTGAATATGACTTAAAAGCTGCGTTTAAAGACATGTTTTATACGTTAGACACACAAGAATGTACCTTGAGTTAGTAGAAATAAAAAAGACTTAATGAATTTATAAAATAATATCCTGGCAAATCACCTGTTTTTAAATCTTTACGTCTAAATCAGTGTTTCTCAAACTTTTTCATACCGAGGACTAACTCCACAAATATCCAAAAACACATGGTTTTTTACAAATTGCCTGAAAATGGTACAAACAAGTGGCAACATGTGTGATGAAGGTGTTGATCTGGGCTATTTCATGCAATCGAAAGTTAAACTTAAGCTCGTTCCATTGCGGAGATATTCCCGCGAGAGTGCGGAAAACTTAAATTAATTTATTTATTTCAAATGTGAAATGTTACCAATATACTCACGGACCACTAGGGGGCGCTCACGGACCACACTTTGAGAAGCACTGGTTTAAATGTATTAATGTTTTCCCCACTTGCCTCTCAGGGCGTTTTATCTTAAATCCATTTTTACTCCAACTTGTTTATTTGGTATTTTATCAGAAGTCAATTAGCAGCTGTAACGAGTTAATAAATATAGGATCCGGAGGAAGGGTGGAGAATCACTGCAGAGGGAGAGCACGGCCTTCTGGGTAATATAACTTCATTTACCTGACCCCGAAAGACAGATCATTTGTTGACATATTTTTTAATTACAATGTAATGTTAGTTCATAAATATGCTTCTAACTAACTTGATAATACGCGTCATTAGCTCTGTCGATATTTACATGTCGATGATCACTTAATATGAATATTTAATTTGAGGTACTAAGTTACGATAATACTAAACGAGTCACGAAGCTTGCCCCAAAAACTGAACACACTTTGACCGCAGCAGACTCTGCGTTTCTTCCACTCATGTTGAACTAATCGGGATATAAAACACAACTGGTTCCAGACGTTTCCTCATTCCCCTTTTAGGTAAAAGCACGTACTTGTACTCCAACAAAGTGTATTTTTTGCTAACATGAAAAAGGCTTTCCTCACTTTTCACAGGGAGGTTAAGACATTCAAGAAAATTAGACGATTCTAGTAAAACTACATTTTTCAGGCCTTTAATTTAATTCATTCTGCAGAAAGTAAATCTTTGGGAAACTGGATTATTAATTTAAGAAGGTCTGACAACATTCACTGGCCTTCACACAATCATCTGCAGCCACCAGGGGGCGCCAGAGAGTAACAGATTACTCCTGCGGATAGAAGCTTGAAATGCTCGCTGCACTACTTTCTTAAAAAGCCTACACTAGGAGAATACTACTATTTACATCTGGTGACCTTCAGTGTGGGGAAGCCAAAGGGATGCATCCTTCTGTCGTACATTATAGACATTATTTAAAAGTCGATTTTTAGAAACCTTTTCCACATCTTTTTGACTTGCAGTAGCTTCAGCACACGGTCAGAGAGGAGAGACCTGTCTTCACCTTGTAACTGTAATGTGTAATGAGATCTAGACTGAATAGAAGTCGTTGAAGGATAAGTGTCGGCTTTAAGCTACATGGTGACGTCACCAAGGCAGAGCAGACTGGCTTTCTTCAGCTAGCATTAGCATCGAGCTAGCTGTGTGTACACTGGCCGAACAGCCTGAGAGGCACTGTTACAGAAAAGATTTAAAACACTTTAGTGAGTTCTTAAGACCCAAAAAACTGCTGAGACAATCGGAGGAAGCTGATATGTTCACAGCGGGAGGAGAAGAAGATAATACATACTTAGCGCTTGTTCCTGGTGCTCTTAGACGCTTTACAGTATATACATCAGAAAGGAAAGATGGAGGGTCTGTACGGGGATCTTGCATAGTACAGTGAGAGAGTTGTGCTTTAGAGGCCGTTGTCTTAATGCCTTTAATAATGCCTCTTTTCCAGTAGCACCATGTGATGTCGTTGCATCAGCCCTTTGAAAGTGTGGCTGTGGAGCAGAAACACAAACAGGAAGAAGAAGGCACGTGTCACGAGGAATAAGGCGTGGCTTCAGAAGTGGGTGGGGTTGTATATATATCCTTAATTTAACCAGGTAAGTGTCAGAGATCAAAATCTATTTTTCAAGAGCGACCTAGCCAGCGACCTGACCATTTTTAAATGACTTCAATTATGGGATATAAGAGCAATTACATCGACCAATGGATTCTTGTCCTTTAAGACGGACTTGAATTCCTCCAAAGTGAGAGTTTCAGCTCCTACTTTATTCCAAGCATAAGGGGCAGCATATGGAAAAGCTTTGTGTACCTAGTTGTGTTCTCAAATCGTACTACAGGACGTCTCACTGCACGTAAACTCAACGCCAGAGAAGTCTTCCCAAACATTGATTTACTTTAGCTAGCTTGTTGTAGCTAGTTTCGTCCTCACGTTATGGCTTTGAGGGCGTTTCCTGGGCAGCTCAGAGTGCTGTGTCCGCGGTGAAGAATCGGAGCGACGGCAGGAATAAAAATCGGACACGAGCGCGTACGAGCGTGACTTTTTTGACCCCCAACGTGACAGATTAACTCGCTGACGGTGCCCAGAGGAGGCAGGCGCTCCGCTTGGCGATCCTCCTTGTGCTTGAGGGAGTACCAGGTGAGGAAGATGAAGATGAAACCGACGAATTTGAGGCTGGCGGCGAGGCCGAAGTAGACGAAACGAAAGGAAGTGACGTCGTATTCCCAGCAGGAGCCGTGCACGCCGCAGTCCTGCTGCCACAGCATGCACGTGGTGTCGATCACTGCGCCGAAGTAGATGGGGGTGGGGATGTAGGCTGAGAGAGAGAGGGGGAGAGAGAGAGAGAGGGGGCGAGAGAGAGGGAGAGAGAGAGAGAGCGAGAGAGAGATTACATTTACTGAAAAAAACTCATAGTATGTCGAAAAAACTTCATAGTATGCTGAAATGTGAGGTATTATCCTCTTCCTCATCATCAAAAAGACATAGTATGTAGTTTGTCAGAAAGAATTCATAGTATCGCATGTTGAAAAAAGTAAATTGTATAGTATGTAGTTCTTGTCAGAGTATAGTATGTAGTTCTTGTCAGAGTATAGTATGTTGAATCTTCAGTTTTATGAGGTATAATTGTAGTTCTTTGTGTCCACATGTCAACCAGCTCCTCCTTGTGAGCACCTTCCTGTAACATCCCCTTCCTCATCTTCAAAGGTCATAGTAGTATGTTGAACAAAAGGTTATAGGTCGTTAGGCATCTCGAGAAAAATGCAAAATGGTATTTTATGTCTAAATAAGGCATGTTATAGCGTGTAAAACCCGAGTGTAGTATGTCGTAGAAAGGTCATGTCGAACAAAATGCAAGCTGTACCCAATGCACAAACTGATAACAAGTTGTTAATCGCCTCAGTTTAATGAATTGTTATCTCTCTAACTACCAAAGCTGTCTCTCAGCTCTTTATGTAAATGCCTGCTCACTGCAGTGCTCCCCATGTGTGTCCACTTGACTGTCTCCTCCATGGTTTCCTGTTGTCATGAAAGACGCCTAAAAATGTATTATTATGAAATGAATTCTCTACAACGTCATGGTGCCAGCTGAAGAAGATATACATACAGGTGTGGTTCTGATGTCTATCATCATGCTGAGGAACTTACCAAGAGTTCTGAGTAAGACAAACTGCATCCCGAGAGCAAAAGGCCTCTCCTGTTCCTCCACAGACCTGAGAAGGAGACAGAGCTTCACCTCAGGAGGAAGGAGTCATCACATACAGAGCATCAACTAGTTCCTGAACAGTGTCCTTCACATGCTGCTGCTACTACAACTACTACTTGCACAACTACTACTATTACTATTACTACTACTACTACTACTACTATACTGTTAGAAAACTCTCCCTGGTCCCCGGCTCGAGCTTCAGCCTCAGGATCCATGTGTCTGTGATGCTCTCCAGAAGGAGTCATCACATACAGAGACTAGTTCCTGAGCAGTGTCCTTCACATGCTGATCTCCAAGAGAGGGAGTTACACAGTCACAAGATGGAGGAATAGAAAGCAGTATTCAATTAATCGCGATTATGGCTCGCAACGATTACGATTTTTCAGTTGAGTTATACTTAAAGTTCAGGGTGATAAAAACGTCCAATAAATTGATGTTTTCAAAGTAAATGGATAATCGTTTTTAATAATCGAGATTATGATTTCTGCCAGAATCGAGCAGCGCTGGGCTGCGTTCCAATAGTCCGTTTCTCTCAGGAACCTTCCTAACGGAGTGAAATGACCCGGAAGTCCCTCAGTGGCAGCCGTGATAAGAGCCGTTCCAATTCTCTAGATGAAAGGAAAGGAGGTTTCAAACTTCCTTTATAGCCTCCTTTAGGAACCACTGGACCTCCCTCACCGAGAGGAGAGGAGAACATGCTGCCCCACAATGCCTTGCAGCCGCAGCATTTGCCGTCACTCAGCAGTCGGCTGTTCATGGAAACAACCGATTATGAGGAGAAATGATATCATGAAAGTTACGGTGCTTATTAAGCTTTTTAAAGCGTAGGTGGTAAATTGCCAAGGAGGAGAGGAGTCAACATCTCACTGAGCTGTGTGGGGTTTGAGGAGAGGAGAGGAGAGAGGAGAGGAGAGGAGTCAACATCTCACTGAGCTGTGTGGGGTTAGAGGAGAGGAGAGGAGAGGAGAGGAGAGGAGAGGAGAGGAGAGGAGAGGAGAGGAGTGAATGTCTGAATGGTGATGTACACAGAGATAGATGTTAAGGACTCACGTTTATAATAAATACATCTGTATTGATTGATCTTTTCATCAATCATACGTATTGGGATCATTTGTATTGATGTGGACCGGAGGGAGAGGGGGACGAGCAGAACTTTCTCTTTGGTCCTGAAGAACCTGTCTCTCTGTTGTCCTCGTTCACAAAGCAGCAGCATCAGAGCACGGAGTCTCTAGATGAGTCCCTCCTTCTTATTGAACATCCATGTTTGTAGTCCGCTGTATAGAGAACTGTAGTTTCCAGTTTCCCCTCAGCAGCAGACGCACATTCAGGACGTCCATCAGAGACACGTGGGACAGTGAAGTGCAGTCTCTTCTCCTAAGTCCTTTTGAATTCTCCTATCCACTATCCCTTAACCCGTGACCTTTCACTCAGAGGTCAAGGGATAGACGTTAGGAGCTGATTTTTGGATTATCGGAACGCAGCCCTAGTCTTCAGTACAGGTGGCAATATCGTCACCTGCCTGCGCTCATCCCTGAAGCCAGACCATGTCAACAGGCCGGTGTTTCCAGCAGACAATCTTTAAGAGGGGACATGAGCAGCCCTACCAGCGTTGCCATGGTGACCAAAACATTTTTATACAGTTGGCATACCTTTGTTATCATGCTACAGGAACATAGAGAGAGATTTACCTGAGAGTGACGATGATGGCGGAGGGCTGGGCGCAGGCGGGTGATGAGGGTGACGATGAAGAGGAAGATGAGGAAGGGGATGAGGGTGTTGCAGGTTCTGTCACACTTCCCCGACAGAGCGTATCCGTTCTGGTTCAGGTACGTCTTCACGATGACGAGCTGCAGCTGGTTCACCTGCAAAGGACTCACATTAATACCTCGTAGATCTGAACACGCTACACGGAGTCTTCTCGGCATGTACCTGTCCTCCGGAGGACGGAGTGATGACCTGTCGGCTCTGAACACAGCCGCAGTCTGAGTAGTTCCTCACCTGTGGACACAGAACACTCCAATTAATACCTATTCATTGTGTGTGTGTGTGTGTGTGTGTGTGTGTGTGTGTGTGTGTGTGTGTGTGTGTGTGTGTGTGTGTGTTCTCACCCCGGTGCTGTCGTTGCCCACGCTGCTGCACCCGGCCAGACAGGGGTTAAAGTACGTGATGCCGTCGGAGCCGCACACCGGAGCGTACTCATGGATCCTGCAGCCACAGTTCACGTTACAACTTCCTGTCAGGTTCCTGTGGGTCATCGTGAGGGTGGGGCTGCAGGGAGACACACAGACCACTTAGTAAAGGTCCCCTACTGTCCTCTCCTTCATCCATATATACAGGTCTCAGATAGATCCAGAGCCTGTCTCTGATTGGCTGAAACACCAAACAGATCATTGCAGCATTACCCATAATCCCCTCTGTTTCAGCCCTGTTTCCAAAGTGCTGATTCTCAGTCTGTTACTTCAGATGAAAATAAGGAGCCCCTCCCCACGAGACATGAGGAAGAGGGGACACATGTTGATGTAGAAGAGACATGGAGAAGAGGGGACACGTGTTGATGTAGAAGAGACATGAAGAAGAGGGGACACATGTTGATGTAGAAGAGACATGAAGAAGAGGGGACACATGTTGATGTAGAAGAGACATGGAGAAGAAGGGACACATGTTGATGTAGAAGAGACATGAAGAAGAGGGGACACATGTTGATGTAGAAGAGACATGAAGAAGAGGGGACACATGTTGATGTAGAAGAGACATGAAGAAGAGGGGACACGTGTTGATGTAGAAGAGACATGAAGAAGAGGGGACACATGTTGATGTAGAAGAGACATGAAGAAGAGGGGACACATGTTGATGTAGAAGAGACATGAAGAAGAGGGGACACATGTTGATGTAGAAGAGACATGAAGAAGAGGGGACACGTGTTGATGTAGAAGAGACATGAAGAAGAGGGGACACGTGTTGATGTAGAAGAGACATGAAGAAGAGGGGACACATGTTGATGTAGAAGAGACATGAAGAAGAGGGGACACATGTTGATGTAGAAGAGACATGAAGAAGAGGGGACACGTGTTGATGTAGAAGAGACATGAAGAAGAGGGGACACATGTTGATGTAGAAGAGACATGAAGAAGAGGGGACACATGTTGATGTAGAAGAGACATGAAGAAGAGGGGACACATGTTGATGTAGGAAGAGGACATGAAGAAGAGGGGACACATGTTGATGTAGAAGAGACATGAAGAAGAGGGGGACACATGTTGATGTAGAAGAGACATGAGGAAGAGGGGACACATGTTGATGTAGAAGAGACATGAAGAAGAGGGGACACATGTTGATGTAGAAGAGACATGAGGAAGAGGGGACAACATGTTGATGTAGAAGAGACATGGAGAAGAGGGGACACATGTTGATGTAGAAGAGACATGAAGAAGAGGGGACACATGTTGATGTAGAAGAGACATGAAGAAGAGGGGACACGTGTTGATGTAGAAGAGACATGAAGAAGAGGGGACACATGTTGATGTAGAAGAGACATGAAGAAGAGGGGACACATGTTGATGTAGAAGAGACATGAAGAAGAGGGGACACATGTTGATGTAGAAGAGACATGGAGAAGAGGGCACACATGTTGATGTAGAAGAGACATGAAGAAGAGGGGACACACGTTGATGTAGAAGAGACATGAAGAAGAGGGGACACGTGTTGATGTAGAAGAGACATGAAGAAGAGGGGACACGTGTTGATGTAGAAGAGACATGAAGAAGAGGGGACACGTGTTGATGTAGAAGAGACATGAAGAAGAGGGGACACACGTTGATGTAGAAGAGACATGAGGAAGAGGGGACACACGTTGATGTAGAAGAGACATGAAGAAGAGGGGACACATGTTGATGTAGAAGAGACATGAAGAAGAGGGGACACATGTTGATGTAGAAGAGACATGAAGAAGAGGGGACACATGTTGATGTAGAAGAGACATGAAGAAGAGGGGACACATGTTGATGTAGAAGAGACATGAAGAAGAGGGGACACATGTTGATGTAGAAGAGACATGAAGAAGAGGGCACACACGTTGATGTAGAAGAGACATGAAGAAGAGGGGACACACGTTGATGTAGAAGAGACATGAAGAAGAGGGGACACGTGTTGATGTAGAAGAGACATGAAGAAGAGGGGACACGTGTTGATGTAGAAGAGACATGAAGAAGAGGGGACACATGTTGATGTAGAAGAGACATGAAGAAGAGGGGACACATGTTGATGTAGAAGAGACATGAAGAAGAGGGGACACATGTTGATGTAGAAGAGACATGAAGAAGAGGGGACACATGTTGATGTAGAAGAGACATGAAGAAGAGGGGACACATGTTGATGTAGAAGAGACATGAAGAAGAGGGGACACATGTTGATGTAGAAGAGACATGAAGAAGAGGGGACACATGTTGATGTAGAAGAGACATGAAGAAGAGGGGACACATGTTGATGTAGAAGAGACATGAAGAAGAGGGGACACATGTTGATGTAGAAGAGACATGAAGAAGAGGGGACACATGTTGATGTAGAAGAGACATGAAGAAGAGGGGACACATGTTGATGTAGAAGAGACATGAAGAAGAGGGGACACATGTTGATGTAGAAGAGACATGAAGAAGAGGGGACACATGTTGATGTAGAAGAGACATGAGGAAGAGGGGACACATGTTGATGTAGAAGAGACATGAAGAAGAGGGGACACATGTTGATGTAGAAGAGACATGAAGAAGAGGGGACACATGTTGATATAGAAGAGACATGAAGAAGAGGGGACACATGTTGATGTAGAAGAGAGGAAAAGGATTTAGCTTGATAGGAGATCTTTAAAATATGATAAACAGCGTACTGTGTTTGTTTGCGACTTCTATTAGAAACGTAATTGTGATGTGTTTATTACAAACAGCCTCCATCCCTTTTCTGCAAAGCGTATTTGACTCTTTTTAGGAGGCTGAACATTCCCCAAAGGTCTGTCTGTCTGGAGAGGGAACATCCTCCGTGTGCTGTTTGGAACCATGGTTCAATATGTGTGCTGATAAAAGGAAGTGTGGGAACCAACGCTGGACTTTAAGTCTGTCTAAACACGGAGCAGTGAAGCCAACTGGAGTTTCTTTTGGAAAGCTTCTCTGCGGCCCTAACACACACACACACACACACACACACACACACACACACACACACACACACACACTAAGGCCCTAACACACATATCTCTCTCTCTCTCTCTTAAGGTTTGAATGTTGATGATGCTAAACAGAGACGTATTCATTATTTGATGCTACAAGACCATCCTCAGTCCTGACATAACAACGTTACATTCCAGATACACTGTGTGTGTGTGTGTGTGTGTGTGTGGGGCCTAGCATTACTATACTTGTGGGGACCTAAATCTGTCTACATAGTCACGTGTGGGGACTCGCCTCCCTAATGGGGACAAATTGGAGGTCCCCATGAGGGGAATCATTAATTTTAGGGTGAAGACTTGGTTAGGGTTAGGCATGTGTTGGTTATGGTTAAGGTTAGGATAAGTCTCCAGGAAATGCATGTAAGTCAATGTAATGTCCCCTGAAGTGATGTATACCTGGTATGTGTGTGTGTGTGTGTGAGAAAAAGTCTTCAGCCTTGCAAAAGCTCACTGCACTGATTGCACACGTCCTTTCTTCCACACTAAGCCATCTCCAAAGGATACACGTTTTATTTAAAGATGACTGCACAGCATCTGTTTCTTCAAGCTTTCATGCCTCACTCATGATCACAACAACACAGGGCTGCACAAATGTCAAAGTTGCAGCGTGGACTAATGCAATGCTCAAATAGCAGGAAGCAGTATCTTTTTAAAAGAGTAATATGTGTTCAAATACCATTTTGATGAGGCATGGTGCAGCTGCTGCAGAGAAGGTGTCCCTCAGACTGAATACAACATTTCCTTTGACACAGATTGGAGGAAACCACTATGGACATATTCATATATGTTGGTATACTTTTCTCCGTGCAGACTGTGAGTG
Source organism: Harpagifer antarcticus (assembly GCA_902827135.1). Taxonomy (NCBI): domain Eukaryota; kingdom Metazoa; phylum Chordata; class Actinopteri; order Perciformes; family Harpagiferidae; genus Harpagifer; species Harpagifer antarcticus. Next base: position 14,974 of record CADEHL010000453.1, read on the forward strand.
ATGGGGTCAAACATTCCTCATGATGGTGCTACTGCTGACCGGAGCATCTCACACAGCAGCTCAGTTATTAATGAGAGGCTTTAAAAGGGCCACCGACTGTTTGACGAAGAATCACCGCGATTAACTTAGTGATGTGAAAAGTCCACACAGATTCAGTGAGTTCAGAGAACTCCAGGGAGGATGCAGTCAACTGAAATACTTACACTATTTATGACATACTAAATAACGCCTTAGTATTGTCAAAAGAAATGTTGAAAACTAAAGTTCAAAGCAACAAGATCAGAGCTAAGTAAAGTGTTTTAATGCTATTTATATTAAATATATAAATACTATTAGATTATTTCTACTGTTGATATTGTAAGGGAATATTTCTGTGTTACTCCTAAGTGTCAAAGAATAATTCTTCCTTACTCCTAAGATATTTAACCTTATTCTGTGTGTTGACATTTACGACCATCCCTGCTTCTAATCTCCCGTAAGGAATGTGTTGATGCAGTCGTATGTTGATACTAGGTTTGATGGCCTGACCTGGTGGGCACAGGGGGGGTTTACGACTGTGAGAACGCTGGCTTTCTAAGCTCCACAGATGTGAGAGACATCTCCTGTGTCTGCAGATGTTTACGCCCATCCCCAATATGTGGATTTGACTCTCTGTAAACTAGTTAAAGGGTCTACCAAGATGCGAGGCGGATCAGAATTGACATGGCAACCCACCGTGCAGTCAGAACCTCTTGCTGCTGTGACTTGTGATGTGAATTCTCCGGCCGTTTGACTTGTAATAAACTACCAGTGTTTGACATCAAAGCTCCAACTCTCCTCGTGTATCTCTGAGTCCTGACTCTCCATCGCTGCAGAAGTTTCCCTTACAGATATGTATATATTTAATATTTGTGTTTTTTATATTATTCTATTAGTATTTTATTCTATATATTTATGTTTTTTTAAATACCTTACTTTCTGCTGCTGTCCCAATATGCAATAAATCAATGATATTTAGTCTAAAATGATAATAAACCATAAGATGTGGATAATGCCTTTAATTATCTAAAGCAGTCATTAAAATGCTACGTTTGCTTATATATCTTTTTACCTTAGAAACACGTGTTTATACTGTAGTGCTAGATTTCACACTAAAGCAATGAAAATAAGCATTTTATAAGGACTTAAAGGGCCTAATTACTTCATAACAAACAATTACTACAAGGTACTTTATTTAAAACAATTGCCATGTTATACTTCTCACTACATGCTAGCATAGAGAACTTTGAGTAAATACAAATGTTAATTTTCGGTGCACACAACAGTAAATAGCGTACAGTATAATGAGATGCATCCTCCAAGGTCACTGTGTGTGTGTGTGTGTGTGTGTGTGTGTGTGTGTGGCCTAGCATTACTATACTTGTGGGGACCTAAATCTGTCTACACAGTCACGTATGGGGACAAATTGGAGGTCCCCATAAGGGGAATCATTAATCTTAGGGTGAAGACTTGGTAAGGGTTAGGCATGTGTTGGTTATGGTTTAGGTTAGGATAAGTCTCCAGGAAATGCATGTAAGTCAATGTAATGTCCCCTGAAGTGATTTATACATGGTATGTGTGTGTGTGTGTGTGGAGCAGCAGCAGCTTCAGAAATAGAGGTGACAGAGTGATTCGAGAGCAGATGCCAGTGTTGCTAATTAATCACTCACACGTCAACACAATGCCACAACACATGAGGATGATGGGAGTGTGACACACACACACACACACACACACACACACACACACACACACACACACACACACACACACACGCACACACACAGCTGCAGAATGTGTATATAACTTCTTATGCAGATCAGAACATGTCAAACATTCTGTTCAGCTCTTTTAAAATGCAGCTCCCCTTTCCTTCTGATTCCCTGATGACACGCAGTTTAGGACTTCTAGCTAATTGAGCACCTGAAGAAGCGCTAACAGATTAAATCTATTATTATTATTATTAATGTGTAACAGAATCTGACATTTATATAGTTTCCCCACAGGTTTGTGTAAAGACTGCAGGATAACAGTGAATCTGTCCTCTGTTGGGAGCACCGTGCCGGAACCATGATCAGGTTTAAACACAAGTAAATATATAACTTTTTAACTTTTTGACAAACTATTATATTTTTAAGATTTTCTTTCAGAGATTTTCTTTTTAATAAAAAATGTTATGTATCTTTTAAACAATATTATACTATTAAACTGTTATACCATAACATATAAAAAATGTTTACTACTACAGTAGACTGACTTTTTAGGATATTGTTTTACCATACTATAGTATCTTTTAAATACTATAGTATGACTTTTCATGACGGAAAGAACGAGATCGCGGTTACAAGCGGCCGAGATGGGTTTTCTCCGCAGGGTGGCTGGCGTCTCCCTTAGGGATAAGGTGAGAAGTTCGGTCATCCGGGAGGGACTCGGAGTTGAGCCGCTCCTCCTTCGCGTCGAAAGGAGCCAGCTGAGGTGGTTCGGGCACCTAGTTAGGATGCCACCTGCTCCCTAGGGAGGTGTTCCAGGCACGTCCAGCTGGGAAGAGACCAAGGGGTAGACCTAGGACCAGGTGGAGGGATTATATCTCTACCTAGGACCAGGTGGAGGGATTATATCTCTTCGCTGGCCTGGGAGCACCTTGGGACCCCCCAGTCCTTAAACTCTTTCCACTAAAGGAAATGTTGGGAACGCCGCGCAGGAACGATGAGCTCTGACCCCTTTGCATCAGATTCAAATGCAAAAGGTCACCAGGGGATAAAAAAGTATATTTGTCGACATTAGATATTGGTATGTTTTTTTTTACGATGTATTATACTATGCATTTTTTGAATGTTTTTTTTTACATACTTTTACATTTTTAAGATTTTATTTTAGAGATTTACTTTTTTTAAACAATATATTATACTACCAAAACTGTTATACTATACGTAAGGGATGATGTGCAACGACGCGGTCATTATGGGGAAAAGAACACCGACAGGCTGATCAGGAGCCCGACGCGAGGCGGAGGGATCTAGATCGGCATGAAGGTGTTCCCCATAATGACCAAGTCGCTGCACATCCCGCTTATCACACGGCCACATTCTCAACAAAGTGACGACATGACTCCCAATATGAATTGAAATGCTTTTATGGATTTAGAAAATGATTTTATTGATTTAAAAAATAGTATATTGATTTAAATTGACATGCATCCGCTAAGAAAAGTAGTCCGTTGTTACCGTTTGAACTAACGGAGCAACGGCAGGAACCGCTTCCATAGCGCTTTTGAGGAGCTTTTTGATTACAGATTTGAAAACATCGCTGCTTGCTTTAAAAGTAGCTCAACTCATGATGTGAACCTTGGGAAGTATCTAGATATCCTGCCCTGATGCCAAAGGAACTGGATATGTGTCTCCGTTTGATGTCTCTGTCTGGACCGCTGCGTAGAAAGGAGGGTTTCTGCCCCGTTACTTCTCCGCTGCTTTCTTCTCGCTCTTGTCTCGTCAGTTAGAAACCAGTTGGAGCCAAACTGTATGCAGTTCAATCAAACGGACTTGTTTCTGCAGATGTGAGCGTCCTTAACAACGGTCAATAAGTGCTTGACAGCGGTCTGTCTGTTCTGGATTAACAACGTGTCACGTGTTCTGAATTGACCAATCAGAATCGAGTATTCAACTAAAGCCATGTAATATATATATTTAATTATACTTTACTATTTTTTCAATACTATAATATGACTTATTTTATGACCTTTTCATGTTTGTTTTAAGATGCTTTGGTATTACTTTTTAACACTTACTTAACTTGAACTTTTGTGATTTTGTTGACATACCAAACTGCAGTAGGACTTCTTTCACTGTCCTTTATCTCTTCCCACTAAAGGACATGTTGGGAACACCGTGCAGGAAGAGCTCTGCCCACTTGCATTAGATCTGAGTAAGAACGAACCCCAGTCTCCTTTCAGTGTGTGTGTATAATAATAACTCCGCTCACCCGGTGGTGTAGGGGATGTTGATGCCCCCCAGGTTGATGCTCTCGCAGCCCACGATGAACAGCGTGGAGAAGCAGAGCAACGACACGCCGCTGCAGATCATCGCCAGCTTGGCAGACTCCCGCGCTCCCAGCTTCAGCTTCTTTATGATGTATCCTCCCAACACGATGCCGACACCTGCACTGGGAACGATGATCAAACCTGCAAGACAGAGCGAAGGGTTGAAACATCAGCGCAGACATAGAGCTGTGAGAATACATTTAACACTGCATTTATGTCTGTATAGCATCTGACCTGATGATTCTTAACAAAGCAAACTAACATGAATAACATATCACACTGGTAGCACTTCTAGGTCTATAACAACATACTTTATTTCATTATTAATAGCTTTTTGCACTGAATAATTATAGTTTTTAATGACCTATAATGCCAAGTATCATTACTAGGGCATTTCTCACTTCACTTAAAGTATCCAACGACACATTATAATGTTGCTTTTAAAGCATTAAGCTGCCATCGAGCTCTCTGCCCGGTAAGGAGCAACGAGAGGTCAGCCAGTGTGTGTGTGTGTGTGTGTGTGTGTGTGTGTGTGTGTGTGTGTGTGTGTGTGTGTGTGTGTGTGTGTGTCTCTCTGCTAAACCATGTGCTTTCTGCAGGAGCGTGACCTCAGATATCGTATCGCAGCGACACAAGATGCTACATGAGATCTGGATTATCATTTTAAATCTTTGACAAACACAGAAGAAGAAATAAGAGACAATGAGTGTGTGTGAGTGTGTGACTGGATCAGAGGTGGGAGAGAGGGTGGAAGCCGCAGCAGCAGCGTCTAATGAGCATGGAGCAGCCGCGCCTCGTTAAACCGGAATAATACAGAATCATAGAGGTCGTAATTTGCAAGAAATCCGTTTGTCTTATTGTGACATGTTCGGTTTCTACATGGCTGTGTGCACTCCCTGCGGCATTCAGAGACACAAAGCTATCCGTCTGGTTCTTCACATACTGTGGTGCTAATTCTAGGTACCTAATTACCCCTCTTTGTTCCTAGCGAAGCGTTGTTGGTGCTGCTGGAAACTTAAGGTGCATTACCCTCTGGAAACAGTCAATCTGTTCAAATGAATGAATGAAACTATAACTTATCCGATGGCAATGCTTTCTCTGTTGGCTGGATGTGATGTGGGGAAACCACACAGATGTGTTGATTGAGTCGGGAACAGCGTTAACGAGCTGTAAACACAACGCCAATTACCACCTTATGTCTACATACCTTCATATATTAAGAAACATGCACTGCTTTCGTCTGTAGTCGTGCTTTCGCTTACCTATAAACGCATGTCTCATCTTTCTTTTGTGCTTAATATACTATGTTATTTCTCTCTGCCAACTACAAGTGTCTTCAGCTGCACTTTGTCCACCTGCTAGTTGCTGTCTTTTGACTCTGGACCAATGGAAACAAGCGGTTTTTAAAACACTGATGCATCCGATTAACATCACAGCAGCTCACAAGCAGAGTTAATAATAATACTTCTACATGTATTTAGCTTTTCCTGGTGCTCAAAGCGCTCGATTGGAAGCTGTGTAGCAGCTACTCATGAATGAAAGTATAATATTCAATTTCCACTCATGAAAGAACTTCAGAGTTTCTTTCACTTTTTTAGCAGCTAGTTGCTTTTATCCGTCTCAGACACTCAGAATTCTCACAGATTTAAGTCACAAATTCTTCTAAATAGGCTCAACTCATGATAACGTTTAAAAAGTTCTGCGCTGAAATAAAGAGGGTTTACCGATTGCTGAATCAAATTTTATTTTTTTATACAGTTTAAAAATGTCATCAACTGCAGGGATAATTCACAGTGAGCTGCATCTGTAGTAAGTTGGAGTTGAGCTTAGGTCTGTCACTTTGGGTAACCGCACCACTGGTATAGGGTAGTGTTGTGCAGCGTGATGTGGAGTTTCAACTACAACGTGAAACAAAAACACACTTTCTTCTAGAATCTTTCGTCGTATTTTGTTGTAAATGAACCGTTTTAATATCAGAGAACGTCAGAGTTCGTTCCTCGAGAGAACACCACGTTAATCTTGGAATATTTCTCCTTCACCTCATTTGCAATTCATTACGAAACATGGCACAAATCTACCAGAGGATGCTGGAGTGCCCTCGCTTGGCATCACTTTGGGAAACCATGGCAACACACCGCCCCTTTATCCTCGTATCCTGGCAACAGGCAGATGAGATGAGGTAATAGTTTTGTCATGTGTGTGTGTGTGTGTGACCGTAGGTCAGCCATCAGAATACACACACACACACACACTTATTTACGGGCACTTTGCATATTTGAGACGTGTGATAATCCTGATATCTGATTTATTGTAATACCACGACTGAAGGATTTATACATGCTACAGAGGGGTGTGTGTGGATGTGTGTGTGTGTGTGTGGATGTGTGTGTGTGTGTGTGTGTGTGTGTGTGTGTGTGTGTGTGTGTGTGGATGACTCATGGCGCAGACGGTGAATCATCTCGTTCCCGTGGAGAGGTGAGAAACTCTCAGAGGCGTAAACTGGTACGAGTGACAGGAACACAAAGCAACACGACAGGTGGACGAAGACACAGAAGACCTGAAACTGTATTTAGGATGTTTTTATGAACACCAGCTGCTTTCAATTTAAACCCTCGATGCAGACTAGTGTCATGCGTTTTCATTTGTCGAGGAAGGTTTGGCCTCATTGATCTAATAGTGTGCCGTTTAATTAACATGCAAATGCATTAAAGGAACACCATTTATTCTCAGGATAAGTTTATTTATCCCGAAGGATATTTTACAAAGATAAAATAAACACAGCAGCATAATAATAAAAAGAGCAATTAAATAACTACAAGGAACACAGATGGTCACATCATTAATGTTAAATACTGTACAGCAAACTCTCAAACTTTTTCATACCGACGACTTAACCAATAACAAAACACTCGAGGACCACCTAACTCCACAAATATCCAAAAACACATCGTTTTTTACAAATCGCCTGAAAATGGGACAAACAAGTAGCAACATGTGTGATGAAGGTGTTGATCTGGGCTATATCATGCACTCGAAAGTGAAACTTAAGCTCGCTCCATTGCGGAGATATTCCCGCGAGAGTGCGAAAAACTTAAATGTAATTTATTTATTTCAAATGTGAAATGTTACCAATATACTCACGGACCACTAGGGGGCGCCACACTTTGAGAAGCACTGCGTACAGTGACGGGCAGTATTGAATAGTGCCAGTGGCAGCGCCAGGGTATGGCTGCGGTAGGCTACACCCATACCAAGAAATGGCTTAGCCCCACCTTGAAACATGATGTTAAAGTAAGCTAACATAAAGTCCTCGGAGTAAACTGCACAGACAGCAGTTAGTCAGATTGAGTTCAGCCACTCGTCTGGAAATACCGAAGACCAGAAACGGTTTTGAAAACTAGTGATCGTCTTCTCAATAGGACATCTTTGATAATGTCTTCTGGCCAATCAGAATCACGATAACGGCGTGGTGTTGTTGCAGGAAGTCCCGACGGAGAATACTTTTGCTGTAGTACAGGTAACACACAACTGGTACGCAGGTTATGTGCGTAATCTGAAATGCGTACCAGCACTTGTGTCACAAAGCGCATTTGCGTACCGACGTACTTGTGAAGCTAGAAATCAACACGTGATGAAATAAGACCCCACGGTTTGATAGGTGTGTGGGCCGACTTTCATTTTGACACGCAGAACAATGTTATAATAAACATACTGTATGTGAAATGGATATCTCCGCCTTCTTTCATTTATCTTTCCGTTCCCACGACAACATACATAAAGAAATGGCATATTTTGGACATAGTTCGAATGGTGATTGATCTGATTAAATCTGATTAAAAATGTTAATCGTTTGACCGCCCATGTTATTATAGATCATTATTATTGTATAAATATATTTATAAAACGGACAAGTCAAATCGAGCAATCTGATTGGTTCTTAGCCGTGATATACTGAGCGTATACCACGGGTAGAATTGTAAGTTACTTTTCTCAACAAGTCAGTATCCCTCCGCGTCTGAGAAAAACAGTATACCGTTGGGCTGATATATATATCACAGCTAAGGGGGAACCACGGCCCTTAGCTGTGATATAATGAGCGTACACCACGGCCTGTCGTGAGCTATTGCTTAAATATATATTAGGATTGTTGACATTCATCGATTACTGAGCGTTCTCTGAGTGGTCTCCTCCCAGGGTTGTAAATGACTCAACAACAAAGACTCACCGGTGTAGATGCTGGCTTTGGAGGCGGGGATCCCGAACTGCGACTCGATGAACTTTGGGATGAAGGTGATGAAGGCGGTGACGATGGCGCACTCTGCCGTGTAGGAGAGGCTGATGAAGAGGAAGGTGGTGTTGCTGAGGATCCTCAGGGCGGCTTTAGGGAGTTCTGCGGAGAAAACAGAGCACATGAAATCAGAACAGCTGTCTCTCTGGGATCGATGCCCGTCTATCAGAGGCTCATATCTGTACAAAGGCTCCGTTCCTGCAGACGTGGTTTGAGTTTTAAATCCGTTAGCAGCAGCTACAGGCATCCGAAGTTCCTCTGGTGTTATTTTCAAAACACAAATGGCTTCTGCTACTATGACCCGTGACGTGTTTCAGTTGAACGCCAGCAATCATTTTTGTTCCGAGAGGTAGTCGTAAGATATCCATTCATCTTATTGTGACATGTTTGACCCTGGGGAGAGTAAAGTTAACACCATGTTTAAATGTCTCAGACCCAGACATGCATGTAAACCTGTCTGGTATCACATGTTATTGACTTTCCCCCAAGGCTTTATACACTTTGTCTGAAGGCGGAGTAACAGGGAAAATAACAATTAACTAAATGATAAAGTGAAGGTATATCTAAGATTACATTACATTTTAGCTGACGCTTTTATCCAAAGCGACTTACAATGACCAATTACAGGGACATTCTCCCTGGAGTAACTAAGGACTAAGTGCCTTACTCAAGGGCACACTAGTGGTGGTGTTCCTGGTGGGATTTGAACTCACAACCTTCCGATCTTCAGCCCACCTCACTATCCATTAGACCACCACTATCCCATCTAAGATGCTTCGATTAGGATGTCAAAAATGTTCCTTAAACAATAACGTGGGCGACATCTGGATAATCATCCCAGTTTGATGCAACCCTGCAGGAACACACACACACACACACACACACACACACACACACACACACACACACACACACACACACACACACACACACACACACACACACACACACAACACACACACACACACACACACACACACACACACACACACACACACACACACACACACACACACACACACACACACACACACACACACACACACACACACACACACACACACACCACACACACACACCACACACACACACACACACTCTGCATCATCACAAGGACAAACACTCCCTCCATGTCACACCGGTGGGTTGATGCAGAACGCCCTCTGTGAGTCATGTGACCAGACTGTAAGTACATGACTGTTGCCGGGCAGAAAGATGGAGTCTGATGTCACATCAAGGAGGCAGATGCATGCTTTCATGACACTTCATTACCCATGCTGTCCATACCATAATGTGTCTGATAACTGCCTTATTAAACATTTACATATCAAATAACATTAATCAGTGAGCATGTTGCCATTCTTCAGCCCAAAGTTACTACATACATTCCTTTGAAGGCTTAAAGGATGTTTCGTCGACCCGTCTAAGTGTTGTCTTTAATGTCCTTGAGATGCAGAAATCTCAGTTTAGAGGAAGATACTGCAAGAGTTCAGGAGCAGCTCTGACAGAATGAGGATCTCCTCGATCCACAGGGAGCAGAACCCCGACGTGCTGCAGACGTTTCAGCATTTAAAGAGGAGGTCTAGTTTGTTCTCTTGCGATATGACGGCCAACAGAGGCCCTTCAACCAAATATAAAGTCTAATAACTTAATGTATCTGGTTTAGCATCTCCAGTATGAGTATCTTTAATATTTTGGACAGTTTTGTCAAAGTAAACCAGACATTTGACGCACTTATGTCTTCCTTTTGTTCTCATTTATGACCGGATTTGTCAATGAAGTCATCTTGTTAGTTTCTCGCCTCCTTAAGGAACGTCATGTTGAAGCATTGAGTTTGAGAGGATTCAAATAAAGAGTCTTCACTGAGACTCCTTCTGCAGAGTATGTCTAAACGTTACCTCCCGTCAGGCGAGTAATTGGGTTTTGAAATATGACTGAGCTGCAGTCGTTCATCTCTAATAACTCTATGAAATGTAAGGAATTGCTTTCACACAGCGAGAGGTCTGCAGCGTTTCATGAAAACCAGCATCTGACGTGCATTACTGCAAATATCCGGCGTTGGCAACTTTCACAGTTTGCTGATGATCTGAAGCAAACGAGAAAACAGCATATCGTTCACAAGGACTGCTGGATCTGTGTGATGGACCAACAGAAGGACACGAGGTATATTACCTGTTTTTAATATAGTACACATACTTGCAGATAAAGCTGCCCTGGCCTTGTTACTAGGGGGGGGAATCACCAGGCTCCCCACGATACGATACTATCGCGATACTTAAGCCAATATACGATAGTATTGAGACTCTACCGTATGCTAAGTATTGCGATACGATATATTGTGATATTGTAAATCACATGGCTCATATCTATGTCCGTCTTCCCTTCCTGGGTAAACCATGGATTTGCAATATGAATAGTTTATGTCAGTGGTTTTCAAACTGTGGGGCACGACCCCTGGTGGGTCGCGGAGGTACTGCAGGGGGGTCGCGGGAAGATTTTATTATTTTCTCCTTTTAGCTTTGTGAAGCACCTTGAGATGACGTTGTTTTTAAAGTGCACCTATATAAATAAAATGTATTGTTATTATTATTATTCAATTGTAAACAAACACTGCTCGAAAATATCTCATTGGTCAGAGAGCTGTGGGCATACACTACTGTACTTCCTGTGGGCATACACTACTGTGGCTTTTTCTGCTGTTGCTGCCATCAAAACGAAAAGATCAGAGCTGAACATTGAGAATGAACTGAGTCTCAAAACAACAGCCCGCTTTGAGAAGATCTGCGAGGGAAAGCAAGCGCACACAAGTCATTGATAAGCTAGTGTGGAATAGGAATGGTAAAGTGATCGTTTGCAACCTGCAGTAGAAATAATAGTTAATTCATATATTATATATTTAATTAGGCCAAATTAATTCACAGTATTACAAGCACTTTAGTTCATGTGTAATCCATAATAAAATTAAACAATTCTGGTTGGTTGTTTTACCGACAGTCCACCAACTCAACATGTCGAATCGGCGGCGGAAGGTGTCGGCACGTCCGAAAAGACACGACGGGGCGGGACGCACCGATCTGAGTAGGGCGACAGGACGCTCATCGACGGCCCGACATCTATCGACGGACGAAATCGGCTTGGTGTGTCCGGACCTTTACATTGGTTTGGGAGTTTTCAATGAATTCGAAATCATCAGTCAAGTGTACGACCATCTTTCGGAGAGGATATGTTTATATCATAACATATCGATACTTGGCGTCTGTGTATCGACACAATATCGCGATACTATGCTGTATCGATTATTTCCCCACGCCTACTTGTTACTTCTGTATATGACTTTGTTTTCACAGTACTAGGTACACACACTCGCTTTAATACATCACACGTCCAAACACTGGAGATTCTGCAGAACTGGAGACATCGAGCTGCGGAAATCTACGAGGACAAAACACCCGTCTGAGTACATAAAGAGCGAGAGACACCATGCAGGCTGCAGTTTCTCTCTGCTGTGTGGAGAAGAGACAGAGTTCCCCTGAGAGCTCATTTAACAACAGAAGAATAACCAGAGGAGGAACCAGGAGCTGAACCAGAGCGAGGACTATAGACCAGTATAGATCAGTTTCCTCTAATCATTAACCCATGTTTGTATAACTGAGCTAACTCTGTGTGTTGCTGCTAGCATACAGAACCTGACGTGGAACCGTTCCTCGTGGATGGAGCTACAGAGCTGCTAGAGAGACAGTGGAACCGTTCCTCGTGGATGGAGCTACAGAGCTGCTAGAGAGACAGTGGAACCGTTCCTCGTGGATGGAGCTACAGAGCTGCTAGAGAGACAGTGGAACCGTTCCTTGTGGATGGAGCTACAGAGCCTCTAGAGAGACAGTGGAACCGTTCCTCGTGGATGGGGCTACAGAGCTGCTAGAGAGACAGTGGAACCGTTCCTCGTGGATGGAGCTACAGAGCTGCTAGAGAGACAGTGGAACCGTTCCTCGTGGATGGAGCTACAGAGCTGCTAGAGAGACAGTGGAACCGTTCCTCGTGGATGGAGCTACAGAGCTGCTAGAGAGACAGTGGAACCGTTCCTCGTGGACGGGGCTACAGAGCTGCTAGAGAGACAGTGGAACCCGGTGCATTCCTCCGTCTGGATCTGGAGCACTTTGATAAATGTTTAGACACATCGCTCGTGTTGCCGCCCTGACATGCTGAACACTGATTGCACTTTAGGTAACGAGCATCGAGACGGTGAAAGTTTAACCACCTCGGAGCGCGTTCTCTCCGCCGTCTCCTCCGTGTGTGTGTGTGTGTGTGTGTGTGTGTGTGTGTGTGTGTGTGTGTGTGTGTGACGGTTGGCTGTTTTGAGCACTGCAACACATTGCAGATCGAAAATACTAAAAATAATCATAGACGCATTCTGCCGTCTTTTTAGAAACGCAGTTGGCGACACTAAGACTGCAATATAATGTTTGTGTAGCAATAATTCATATGACATATTTTAAATGTCTCCAGTACCGATAAAAAGACCGATAACGTCGGAGCTTAACGGTACCACGGTCTTTAATAATTCATCCCCGGGGCTCGGTACCCATCCCTACTTATTAAGCTTTTATTTTAAGGTTTAAACTTTGGGTTTCTACAAGAACGTGTTTAAGTCTTTTCCCTCCCCCATACTGATTTTATGAATAAAATACATTTTCTCAAAGTTTGCTAATAATCTGAGCAAATAAAGCCGAACGTCTCCACAGCGAATCATTGATCTCCTGCCTCCAAAGAGCTTCTTGTTTGACAGCATGGAGATGGAAGGGAGTACGGGCCATTCGTGCATCAACACCTCACAGTTCCTTTATAGACACTACTTTACATGGGTTAGCCCAGTGGTTCTGTAGCCCAGTGGTTCTGAACTGGTCCGGCCTCGGGACCCACTTTTTACTTGGTCAATAAATCGCGACCCAACATTTTGAAGCACTCAAATCTATTCAACAAAACATCGTGCTGTAATAAATACGCTTTGCAGCAAACAATATTAAAGTGAAGTACAGTGCATATATCCCTGATACCCTTCACAGAACTAAAGCATGCTTTAAAGGTTTAATGAGATGATGGGATCAAAGCTGAACTGTATAAAAAGAAACACATGCTGGAAACCCAACCCCAGCAGGGGGTCTGGGGGGATTCTCCCCCAGCAGGGGATTTTTAGAAATACTAATAAACTATGCATTCTGGTTCTCTGAGAAGAACATAAATAAATCTATCACTACCCGACATATTAATAATATGTTATGCCATTGTTTGTTTTTCACTTTGTTCTGACATCTTGCTGCGAGAAGAGCAAAGAGGAGAGAGTCTGTGTGATTACTTTAAATTGTGGGTAAGGGGAGACAGCCCCCATTGTTCTGTGACCTGTCAATCATCAGACCGGGGGTCATATTTCATCATGTGTTCATTTCTATCTGGAGTACCCATGGATGTATAAAGAAGAGTTCTACCGCAAAGTTATTCTCCGTGGAGACTTCCGGAAACACTCTTGATTCTGATTGGCCAGAAGACTCGAAAAAACATCAGCAAAGATATTTTATTGAGAAGATGATCACTACGGGACAGAAGTTTTCAAAACAGTTTATGGTCTCCGGTGCTTCCAGTCCAACGCCGGCTGCAGGCACAGCGTTAGAACATCGGGCCTTCAAAATAAAAGTTTGACTTTTTCCCCAAAAAAAAATTCCTATTTATTTTTTTTTCCAATTTTTCTTTCTTCACTCACACATCCGCGACCCACTCCAAACGGGTCCACGACCCACTCGAAACGGGTCCGCGACCCACTCCAAACGGGTCCGCGACCCACTCGAAACGGGTCCAGCGACCCACTCCAAACGGGTCCGCGACCCACTCCAAACGGGTCCACGACCCACCAGTTGAGAACCACTGTGTTCTGAGAGGAGACAGGTGATCATCGCTAATATTTGTAGTAAAAAAACTGCCATAAAATTATATATTATTAATATGTTTCCACCTTTTCACTGCGTCCTGAAAATAACTTTAAAAATATTAATTATATTGACTTTGTTTACATTTGTTACTGATCCTAAAGGTCACCTATTGTGCAAAATCCACTTTTTCATGTCTTTTATGTCTGTTCTGTATTTATCTGTATAACAGGAGACCTTTAAGATTTCATAAGACAACCCAATATTTACACTGAAGTCTCAAAATGCAACTTAAAAAGATCCTCGTCTTATTCTGACATTTTTAACCCTGATTTTCTTCCTACAGAAAATATGCATTTAATTTTCCTAATTAATGTCAACAGGAAGTGATGTAACCCTGTGGAGAAGATGCATCTTGCCTGAAGGAATACGAGAGAAGGAACCTCATTAACACAGGTATACTGAACACGTCATATACTAGGGACCTTTAAATACTTGTATGTATCTGAGACCTATAAAACGGTATAATAGGAGACCTTGACATTTATTAGAGGACTCTGCTTTGAGAGGAGATCATCGCTAATATTTGTTGAAGCCACTAAAAAACTGCCATAAAATTATATATTATTAATATTTTTCCACTTTTTCACTGCGGCCTGAAAATAACTTCCAAAGTGTTCATTATTTTTATATATTTCTCACTGATCTGAAACAGCACTCGTGCATCACAGTTCCTTTATAGACCCTTAAACAGGAAGGGGTTTACTATCCCCTCCTCACCTTTGATGTCTTTCCCAAAGCCCATGGAGGAGTTGACGTTCTGCTCCTTCTCCTTCATCACCTCGTCGTCGCTGGAATCGTCGCTGGGAGAGTTCATCTTTTTCTTCTTCCTCTTCTTGTGGCGCGGAGGCAGCTTTTTGGGGAAAGCGAACATTGGGAAGATGACGAGGAGCATGGCGACGGAGCAGAGGAGGAATCCACTCCACCTGCACGAGGAAACAGACGGAGGTGTTAAAGGTCTCCTACCTTTTCAGTCCCTGCTAGAGAGCAGGGACTGAAAAGGGAGAAAAAGGTTCCTATGTCTGATTGGCTGGGAGGATTGCAAACCACGCCCCGTAAAACTCCCAAAAAGTTTTGTGAAGCCGCCATTTTATTATCCTCGCATTAGCATTATTAGCATTAGCATTATTAGCATTAGCATTAGCCCAGTGCAGAAACGCAGAGAGACTAACTTATGGCAACACAAAAGAAAACATGGGAGCGGTGGAGATGAGGAGGTGTCGGCGTTCTGGCGATTTACTCGGAAGGCTTCAGTAGAAGCTACCCAAAGCAGAAGAAGAAGAAGAAGAAGAAGAAGTGACCTTAGATGAGAACTTAGTTCATGAGAACTAAAGAGTTCTCATGAACTCAGTTCTCATGAACCTTTGTGGGAAAAGTACTGCGGTGTGAATGCGCCTCTAGTTTTGAGATTTTAGTGAGTAAAGTATTAATCAAACATTACAACACTTTCCTGTAAATACACACTGACATTAAAGGGCTCCTATCAGGAAAAATGCACTTTCTGATGTCTTTTCTACATCAACATGTGTCCCCGGTGTGTCCCGGTGTGTCCCCGTGTGTCCCTGTGTGTCCCTGTGTGTCCCCGGGGTGTGTCAGGAGACTCTCAAAGTGTCAGTAATAAAACCCTCTCTCTTTTCCTCCGTACCCACATCTCTAAAAACGGGGGAACAACAGAGCTGATCCAGATTTGCTGCGTCATGACCACATTACTAAAATGTGGGCGGGCTTTACGCCCACGGGCCAATCAGAAACGTTGCTGTCAGAAACAATGAGTGACAGGAGGAAACAGAAGGAGGTGTTAGGATGGAGTGGGAAAGTGGTTGTAATGGAAATTATGATTATCAGAGAATTGAAAGCTATGATGTTATATTTAACATATAATTAATACAATTCTGTCGAGAGACAGTAGATCTCAGCACTCTGATAGGGTCATCATGGGTCTATAGTACTCCGATAGGGTCATCATGGGTCTATAGTACTCTGATAGGGTCATCATGGGTCTATAGTACTCCGATAGGGTCATCATGGGTCTATAGTACTCTGATAGGGTCATCATGGGTCTATAGTACTCCGATAGGGTCATCATGGGTCTATAGTACTCCGATAGGGTCATCATGGGTCTATAGTACTCCGATAGGGTCATCATGGGTCTATAGTACTCCGATAGGGTCATCATGGGTCTATAGTACTCCGATAGGGTCATCATGGGTCTATAGTACTCCGATAGGGTCATCATGGGTTTATAGTACTCCGATAGAGTCATCATGGGTCTATAGTACTCCGAGGGTCATCATGGGTCTATAGTACTCCGATAGGGTCATCATGGGTCTATAGTACTCCGATAGGGTCATCATGGGTCTATAGTACTCCGATAGGGTCATCATGGGTCTATAGTACTCTGAGAGGGTCATCATGGGTCTATAGTACTCCGATAGGGTCATCATGGGTCTATAGTACTCCGAGGGTCATCATGGGTCTATAGTGCTCCGATAGGGTCATCATGGGTCTATAGTACTCCGAGGGTCATCATGGGTCTATAGTGCTCCGATAGGGTCATCATGGGTCTATAGTGCTCCGATAGGGTCATCATGGGTCTATAGTGCTCCGATAGGGTCATCATGGGTCTATAGTACTCCGATAGGGTCATCATGGGTCTATAGTACTCCGATAGGGTCATCATGGGTCTATAGTGCTCCGATAGGGTCATCATGGGTCTATAGTGCTCCGATAGGGTCATCATGGGTCTATAGTGCTCCGATAGGGTCATCATGGGTCTATAGTGCTCCGATAGGGTCATCATGGGTCTATAGTGCTCCGATAGGGTCATCATGGGTCTATAGTACTCCGATAGGGTCATCATGGGTCTATAGTACTCCGATAGGGTCATCATGGGTCTATAGTACTCCGATAGGGTCATCATGGGTCTATAGTACTCCGATAGGGTCATCATGGGTCTATAGTGCTCCGAGGGTCATCATGGGTCTATAGTACTCTGATAGGGTCATCATGGGTCTATAGTACTCTGATAGGGTCATCATGGGTCTATTGTACTCCGATAGGGTCATCATGGGTCTATAGTACTCCGATAGGGTCATCATGGGTCTATAGTGCTCTGAGGGTCATCATGGGTCTATAGTACTCTGATAGGGTCATCATGGGTCTATAGTACTCTGATAGGGTCATAATGGGTCTATTGTACTCCGATAGGGTCATCATGGGTCTATAGTACTCCGATAGGGTCATCATGGGTCTATAGTACTCCGAGGGTCATCATGGGTCTATAGTACTCTGATAGGGTCATAATGGGTCTATAGTACTCTGATAGGGTCATCATGGGTCTATAGTGCTCTGATAGGGTCATCATGGGTCTATAGTACTCTGATTGGGTCATCATGGGTCTATAGTACTCTGATAGGGTCATCATGGGTCTATAGTACTCTGATAGGGTCATCATGGGTCTATAGTACTCTGATAGGGTCATCATGGGTCTATAGTACTCCGATAGGGTCATCATGGGTCTATAGTACTCTGATAGGGTCATCATGGGTCTATAGTACTCTGATTGGGTCATCATGGGTCTATAGTACTCTGATTGGGTCATCATGGGTCTATAGTACTCCGATAGGGTCATCATGGATCTATAGTACTCTGATAGGGTCATCATGGGTCTATAGTACTCCGATAGGGTCATCATGGGTCTATAGTACTCTGATAGGGTCATCATGGGTCTATAGTACTCTGATAGGGTCATCATGGGTCTATAGTACTCCGATAGGGTCATCATGGGTCTATAGTACTCTGATAGGGTCATCATGGGTCTATAGTACTCTGATAGGGTCATCATGGGTCTATAGTACTCTGATAGGGTCATCATGGGTCTATAGTACTCTGATAGGGTCATCATGGGTCTATAGTACTCTGAGGGTCATCATGGGTCTAGTGTACTCTGAGGGTCATCATGGGTCTAGTGTACTCTGATAGGGATAGCTCTGTCTTCAGTTTGAGTAGTTCTTGTGGAGAACTTCATGTTGTTTCAAGAACCAGAAAGACTACGACTAGTTCATTTCAAGAACGTCCACCACCTGGTAAACATCCTCATGATATTTTATATTTACCAGTTTCCGATGAAGCGCGGGTCGCTCTGGTCGATGTTCACGTTAGTTTTTGGATCGACGTAGAATCCGATGAGGACGCCTCCCAAAAGATATCCAGCTGCAGGGCCCAGAGCGCCCATTACATACATGATGGCTGCAGGAGACACAGAGGACACACTTGAAGACTCTTTAGAGAAGACTCTTTATTATTCCCCAAGACAAAAGGCAGCTTTTGCGCGAATCCCCAAAACCTCTGGGGCTCGATTCAAAACGACATGTTAGCAATCACTTGATATCACTTTTTAAAATATAAGAACGAGCTGATCGTATCCACACTTTTCTACTTTGATGTCATTGTGTTCCTTTTGTCTTTCTGACCCGAAGACACACCTTCACACACACCGTCACACCTTCACACCTTCACACACACCGTCACACACACCTTCACACGCACCTTCACACCTTCACACAGACCTTCACACACACCTTCACACCGTCACACACACCTTCACACGGACCTTCACACCTTCACACACACCTTCACACCGTCACACACACCTTCACACGGACCTTCACACACACCTTCACACGGACCTTCACACACACCTTCACACAGACCTTCACACACACCTTCACACAGACCTTCACACACACCTTCACACAGACCTTCACACACACCTTCACACCGTCACACACACCTTCACACACTTTCACACACACACACACCGTCACACACCTGCACCCTCGCTGAGCCGCAGGAAGGGAAAAACTCATTAAAGTTAGATAACCTGAACTGGACAAGAGTGTGTGTGTGTGTGTGAGTGTGTGTATGTGTGTGTGTGTGTGTGTGTGTGTGTGTGTGTGTGTGTGCGTGTGTGTGTGTGTGTGTGTGTGTGACTGAAGGAAGGGATTATCTCTTAATTGTTTCTGTGTGTGCATATGCATTAAAATGTGTAATGCTGTTCTCACCCCAGTCACAGTAGCTGTTTTAATTTGAGATGGTGAGATGGAGACAAACAGTTTGCTTCTGATGCTCCTCTCCTCTCACTCAGTCTCACACACACTTTGTTATGAAACTTTGAATGCCTTTTGTGATATTTTAAAGCTTCAATCCGCCCAAAACGGTGTGTTTACCTCACAATGCTCTGTAGTTATTGGAAAGGTTTGGATCAAACTCGTCTGAGCCCACCTCTGGAACCTAAATGTACTTATTAATACAGTGTCACCTTTACCTGCTATTGTGCACAACATTTGCATTCAACCCATAGCTTAGAGACATGCAAAAGCTGCACGGCATTCAAATGCAAACTTAGAATTTGATCACACACACACTTCTCCATTTACAACGTTTGTTTGTGTCAATGCGAGCTCACTAGCTTCACCAAATGTTTCCTGTCTCGCCAACATTTTGCATAAAAGCATCCCCACATCCCAGGAGGTTTACATACTTCCGTCCT
>CADEHL010000454.1:0-10000 GCA_902827135.1 Harpagifer antarcticus
CTCTCTCTCCTCTTCCTCCCCCCTCTCTTCCATTAGATACTGGGTCAGTGCTCGCTGGTTGTGGTGCTTCTTTAGTAATGTTACGTAACGCCCATCACGGGGGAGGAGGAGGAGGAGGAGGAAGAGGAGGAGGAAGAGGAGAGAGATGGATGGGGGAGAAAGGCAGAACGCTGCTCATTGACCCTCTGCAGATGGTTCTGACCCATTTACATCCTGCATAATCAGAAAGCCTTTATTAGTTGATCCACAGCAACATCAGTGCTGATAAAAAATTCTAAATGAGAAGAGGGAAGCACGCCACAAAGCACACATCCTTGATAAATAAGTTCCAGCAATTTAAAAATAAGTGAACGTATGAAATGAAGTAGAAGCAGGTGATAAGATGAATGAATGAATGCACATAAGCAGAGTGATTGCACAACAGTAGTAGTATAGTCTACTAACAAAGCACTTATATACTAATAAAGGACTGGCTTCTCTAAAGCCAGCTGAGTAGCACTTGAAATGTTTGGCTCTATGAAACCTGTACTTTATGATTCTGTTTTCTTCAAGTTTGTATTCTGTTGGTCGAACGCACTTACTGTAAGTCGCTTTGGATAAAAGCCTCAGCTAAATGTGATGTAATAGTCAATGTCGCTTCTGATAAGCTGCCATTATAATGAACATGAATGGGTGAACAACCAGGGCTGCTGTGTCTCTGATTCTAGGCTCAAATAAAGTGGAGCTGCAGAACGAGGGCAGGTAGCTGCTCCACATACAGCCTGCTGGAGTTTCACTAAACATCTGTTGCCTCGTTTATCAATTCATTTGCTTCACGAGTCTCACAATTTCCTTCATTTCTTTATCTCAAGTCCCTCCACTTCCTTCCTCCTTTCATTACCCTCCTTTACCTTCTCTTTTCTGGGCCACAAGAAGGGTATCGGAGGGAAGGGCGATGGGGAGGGAAACACGGCAGAACGTTTCTCTAAGTAGGAGAGATGGGTGAGGGAGCTGAGGACAGAGTGTGTTTGCAGGTGGTTGAGGTTTCACTAAAACTCCTCAAGGCCATTGTTCTGTTCCACATCCTGTCCAAATGTGCACGTTTGAATGGCATGTGTGCAACCATGTCATTGGTGTCTTCGTCCTTTTTTGGACAAACATTTGCCCTTGTTGTTGTTGTTGTTGTTTGTTGTCGCACCATCTTCTCCTCTTTTTAAGTTGTTCGAACCCTTTCTAGTTTCAAATCCTGTCTGCAATGGTTTACATTTAAATGGCACCAATATGTAATATCATAGGCGTCTTTGTCCTAATTTGGATTGTCAAGGTCCCGAAACCTTAGACACGCAAGATTAGTGTTGCACGGTGTACCGATACTCGTTTCATTAGTATCGGTACTTTAAGAATGACGGGGGGAAAGTACTGCGGTAAGAAAGCGCTGTTTTAATAAGAGCAGTGTGTTCAGCGCTCTGCTTCCACTCCCTGCACTGCAGCCGTGCCTGCAGTCCCGCCCCTCTCAAGCACGCTCTAAGTCCCGCCCCTCTCAGTCCCGCCCTCTCAAGCACGCTCTAAGTCCCTCCCCTCTCAAGCACGCTCTAAGTCCCTCCCCTCTCAGCACGCTCTAAGTCCCTCCCCTCTCAAGCACGCTCTAAGGTCCCTCCCCTCTCAAGCACGCTCTAAGTCCCTCCCCTCTCACACACGCTCTAAGTCCCTCCCCTCTCAAACACGCTCTAAGTCCCTCCCCTCTCAAACACGCTCGAAGTGCCTCCCCTCTCAAGCACGCTCTAAGTGCCTCCCCTCTCAAGCACGCTCTAAGTCCCTCCCCTCTCAAACACGCTCTAAGTCCCTCCCTCTCAAACACGCTCGAAGTGCCTCCCCTCTCAAGCATGCTCTAAGTGCCTCCCCTTCTCAAGCACACTCTAAGTCCCTCCCCTCTCAAGCACGCTCTAAGTCCCTCCCCTCTCAAGCACGCTCTAAGTCCCTCCCCTCTCAAACACGCTCTAAGTCCCCCCCCTCTCAAACACGCTCTAAGTCCCTCCCCTCTCAAACACGCTCGAAGTGCCTCCCCTCTCAAGCACGCTCTAAGTGCCTCCCCTCTCAAGCACACTCTAAGTCCCTCCCCTCTCAAACACGCTCTAAGTCCCTCCCCTCTCAAACACGCTCGAAGTGCCTCCCCTCTCAAGCACGCTCTAAGTGCCTCCCCCTCTCAAGCACGCTCTAAGTCCCTCCCCTCTCAAGCACGCTCTAAGTCCCTCCCCTCTCAAACACGCTCGAAGTGCCTCCCCTCTCAAGCACGCTCTAAGTGCCTCCCCTCTCAAGCACACTCTAAGTCCCTCCCCTCTCAAACACGCTCTAAGTCCCTCCCCTCTCAAACACGCTCTAAGTCCCTCCCCTCTCGTGCATGCTCTAAGTCCCTCCCCTCTCTCGTGCACGCGCGAGCTGCCAGAGCTTGTGAGAAAGCGAGAAGCATGGCTGCAAGTGGGAGTGCTTGTTGACAAAAAAGACGATAGAAGCGAAAAACCAAAAAGCTGTTTTTGATGATGCTTAATTTTATTTAATACAAATTCTAGTCATTTATTTAATGTATTGTTCTCATTGTTTAAACGTTTGTGTTCTGGTTCTGGTGTGAAATAAAACACAATAATTACATTTTAGACTGTTTCACATGTTACAAGACCCTGTGCTAAATAAGACCCTGTGCTAAATAAGACCCTATGCTAAATAAGACCCTATGCTAAATAAGACCCTATGCTAAATAAGACCCTATGCTAAATAAGACCCTATGCTAAATAAGACCCTGTGCTAAATAAGAAATAAGACCCTATGCTAAATAAGACCCTGTGCTAAATAAGACCCTAAATAACATGCTGCAAACAGACATGTGCACATTCATGGTCTCTTTAAATAGAGTATGGATGAACCTCAGGAGCATGGCGTACAACACGTGATCAGGTTGATTATTTCAACAGGTTCCATCCGTTGTTGTACTGTTTGCATCTTGTTGTCATGTGTCTATTCGTCCCAACATCGAGTCTAATATATCTTAAGTTGGTGGAACATAAGCTGTTCGACGTCAGAAGTAGATGCTACAAACACATGATAACACAATGACATACGTACAAAAGAAGTTGTCATACTATACTAGGACTTTGAGGTTTTTCGACTGGTACAATACAACGTTTTAATCACATACCATACCAAGAGTTTTTCTCAAGATACAATACTATGACTTATTTGAAACACTATGCTACGACTTCCCCTGATAACTCTTTGAATTGTCAATAATTGGCTCTGGCAAAATGTGCAGCTCTGAATGACAGGAAGTGTACAACGGGACTCAACATCCTTGGAAAGATTGTTCAGGTACTTGATGATTTGACACTACACACATATCTAAAGACTTATTAGGAATGTACATCAACGTCTAGTTCATGAGCCTGAATGCTGGGATTGGGACATGGTGTTTTTTGTGACCAATATAATGCAGTTCATTCTTAAAAAAGGTTCTGGGACCATCTATTTAGCAAGAATCAGTGAAGGAATATCTATCCGACAGAAGACTGTTCTTCTGTTATTACCATGCAGGATGTGTTTTACCTGCTCCAGTTTCAGGTTGTTGTACCAGTGTTTGGGGGATAGCAAGATTGTTAAATGTGATCTTAAGAACTGCAAAGCTTGTTCGAGACGGGGATGCACTCAACACGTGTTATTGAGAGTGCTACGTGCACAAGTCTTCAACCACTGAACTACTTTAGAGCTCTGTCCTGAAAAAGGGTTGCTGTTTTCCTGCTTCTTCAAACTACACGGAAACATCGGTTGCTGACTTGACTTTAAGTTCGTATTATATATTAAAGAGGGATGTGCTGTTCTAATGTGGCGGGGGAAATGCTTGAATAGCGACTGATCTAATGCAGAGGGTGAATGCATGATGGGAACATAGCAGCAGTATCTGTAATGCTAGCATGCTTCTACATTATACATGATAGCAGGCTGATCTGCAGCGGGGGGCGTTCCAACATGTGCATTAGCCGGTGCGATTCAGCAGTTTCCTCCCAGCGGCACAGACATCGTGTTGAGGAGGTCAGCTGGTCCTGTTCACTGGTCCCTGTTGGGAATACATGCAGCTCTTAAATGCACATTTTAGATTTCAAAGTCAAAGTCAATCTTTCAGTTTGTGTGTACAGACAGAGACATAAATAAAAGCACACAAATCAATACAAAATAACAGTCACTTCAATATTTGTACCTTTTAACTTTGATGCATTTAGTAGAATGTAACCCTAACCCTTTTATCACAAGATTCGACGCAGTGATTCTATGACACAAAAAGTGAGGAAAGATGTGTTTGGTCGATTATTTCTTTGTTGTAACAATGCTTCTTGGCAATACATCTCATACCGTTGGAAAGCTTGTTTTCTTACCTTTCAAATAGTGGCACATTTATGAGGAACATGCATTTGTGGGATGAGCAGCAGAGCTGAGTAGGTGGGTTGCACCCATGACAAATGTGACTAATCTCCTCTCAGAGACATGCATTTCCCCAGGTGTAAAGGTTAGACGTGGGGATGGAGGATTCTTCATTTACACCTTCTGAAAGGCGTTGTTCCAGTATCACCAAGACCCTCCAAAGGCCTGAAAGATGGTATTATAAAAGTATATCTAGTTGTTAATTAATAAAAGACATTCCTGCAGTATAATATTTTTGATTTAGTGCCAATGTATAGGGTCACTGCTGGAAGTAGTGTCCTTTTTATGTGATAAAATAGATCGTAGATCGTAGAGGTGAAGCTCTCGGAAGTCTTTATTCGTCATACTATATATAAATAAATACCTGTTAATTAAAGTTGTCATTGAACATTAGGTAAGTGCTTTGCTGAAATGTCATGTTGTTCCTGTCGATGAATTTGGTTTGGAAAGTGAGCTCCTTCCTGGTTTACAGCACAGTGGATCCCGGTGTTAGCATCCAGTTAGCATAACGTTAGCTCTTACCTAGATCTTACCTCTGTCCGGATCGGTAACAGTGATGTCAATTATTCTCTTAATTGGTAGTTCAGTTCAGACTTAATTGACTTTTTTTTAACGCTGCTCTGTTTCTGCCTCGAGCTTCTCTTTGTGAGGGCGTTGATATTTGGCAGCTGACGGAAGACCAGGAAATGCTGAATGCACCACGGTTCCCTACATGTTCAAAAACGTGTTTTTCCTCAATGTAATGGTAGGGATATCTCTGCAACTGTATAATCCAATATCTTTAAGTAACACTGCTCGTCCTGCAATCTGAATATCGCACTAAAATGTCAATTAAACTACGATACATTTTGCAACCCTAAACATGGCAACAATCAACAATATTTTGGCAGGTTATGGCTAAAACGGTGCTTAAATCTCAATCATCATGCAGAACCCTATCACTTTTGGAAGAGTATGCATTGGTTCTCACCCTTCAGAGTCCTTACCTGTCTCATTTGACCAGAGAGGGTCATTACAGCAGTGATGAACTCGTTTGGATGGAGCGTGAACACCTGGTTACCGGGCGGTCCCTGACCACCTGTCCTCATGCTCTGCCAAATTTTAATTAAGTAGCCATTTGTGCCGCTGTCACATTAGCTGCTTCTTGTTTTGTGCCGCATGACAACACACTGCTCCACTTCCCCGGCTCAGAAGAGTCAAAGCAGTTTTCTCTCTTCGTCACAACATCAAACTCATTTCTGTTGTGTGTGCCGACTGGAGCCTTCCTGCTGATGTAGGGTGAGAATCTAACTCCACATTTATTACAATTATCTTTAATCGGTCTCTCTGTTGTCGAATGTGTTTCTGAAACTATACGGAAATCATTTGGGCTGTCAGGGTTCAGAGATTAAAATGAAATAGAGCTCACAACGAAGACGTTTAATGAAGTTGAGACTTTCATTATATTCGGCATATCTTGGAGTGGAACGTATTGTATGAGAGTTTCTATCCTGAACGGTTTGAAGCTTTGATTCTCGACTTTTTATTCCTACTTGTTTAAATCTATTCAAATACAAAGAAGCACCAAAAGAATCAAGGCAGAATCCAAACTTTAGGATCATTCGTAAACAGTCAGGAAGACACAAGTAACATTTCTCCATTTTGGTCTCAGATGTTATTGAAGTTTTTGCAAACAAAGAAATATTGATATGAGCGACATTTCCCCGATAGTTGTAGATGGGTCATTGAATGGACCAAGCAATGAACTCTGTTTTAAGGGACATTACATTTTCTAATTGTTCACTGGCTCGTCAAAAGACAATCTCAAGATACGACTTTTACCATCAGATGTTCTTCTTGCAGTGTGCAGACAAATGTGCAACTTGATCCCATCTGTACCGTACTCTTGACGTAAAGGGTAAAGGTTCTTGAGCAGTAACATGCTTGTGAAAATAAGGATTTGGACGGGTTAGGGTTAGGGTTAGGATTAGGGTTAGGGTTATGGTTAGGATTAGGGTTAGGGTTAGGGTTAGGATTAGGGTTAGGGTTAGGGTTAGGGTTAGGGGCATTTTGTAAGAAATTAAAGCACACAGGATCCACTATGCACAGATTATTGTGAACCGTACTGATGTAACATCACAGACCTCTGCAAGTCAACACATCTCTACCTGCTTGGGAACTTTCAAACCAATCTTTTTTGACAATTGTCATGAACTACAAGCGTACACAGGTGCCATTTACTTTCTCTTTTAAACGCAAAGTGTCCAATGTTGGCATGGCGATTTTACAGAGTTGGAATAAACTTTAGGATTTCTAAAGATGCTCTATTTGTCTGTGCCTAGGGTGCACAGGTGGAGTTGTTGCTTTCCAGGTTTTTTAGGCATCAGATGTTAGTTTAAATAATGATGCTCTGGATGTCTGTACAGTTGAGAAACCTACAGAATACAAGTACATATTTGCAAATTAATGAAAGGAATAAGAATAACAAGTGCATCACTCGTAACAAAACCCTATCCCGGATGAATTAACATTAATGGTATTGAGGAAAAAAGGACAGGACCTCCTCTTCATCACACTTGTAATCAGCTGAACGAGCAACACGTCAGCTTTGAGGTCTATGATGTTTATCCATCAGCTGAGGGGTTTACTTTAACTGCGTTTTAGCATACAGATAGATTGAGCCACAATTAGCATAAAGAATAAAGACGCTGTGCCGAGCATTTGCATAACACATACAGGACTGGATCAGAAGAGGGCGTTCACACACACACACACACACACACATACACACACACATGCACACACACACACACACACACACACACATCTGTCGCAGTGGGTTAGGATGTTAATACTTCATAAAAGGACGCTAGTGTTTCATCACTGTGCTTAACGGGCATGAGGTGAGTCGACACGCTGCTCTGTGATTGGCTCGTGACAGCAGGAGGGTCACTGGGGTCCAATATAAATTATCTGCGGAGAGTCGCAGGGGTCCTTCACGCTGCGAGGATAAGTGGGGGACTGATCCCTGATTACTCCCGAGGTCAGAGGTGGGGAGTAGTGTATATCAGTATGTAGTACTTACTGTACTTAAGTACATGTATCTGGTATGATTACTTTACTCCACTACTTATTTTTCCGACCACTTTTTACTGTTACTTCTTACATGTTGAACTCAAATACCTGTACTTTCTACTTCTTACATGTTGAACACAAATACCTGTACTTTCTACTTCTTACATGTTGAACACAAATACCTGTACTTTCTACTTCTCTCATGTTGAACTCAAATACCTGTACTTTCTACTTCTTACATGTTGAACCCAAATACCTGTACTTTCTACTTCTTACATGTTGAACCCAAATACCTGTACTTTCTACTTCTTACATGTTGAACACAAATACAAAACTTTCTACTTCTTACATGTTGAACACAAATACCTGTACTTTCTACTTCTTACATGTTGAACACAAATACCTGAACTTTCTACTTCTTACATGTTGAACACAAATACCTGTACTTTCTACTTCTTACATGTTGAACTCAAATACCTGTACTTTCTACTTCTTACATGTTGAACACAAATACCTGTACTTTCTACTTCTTACATGTTGAACTCAAATACCTGTACTTTCTACTTCTTACATGTTGAACACAAATACCTGTACTTTCTACTTCTTACATGTTGAACTCAAATACCTGTACTTTCTACTTCTTACATGTTGAACACAAATACCTGTACTTTCTACTTCTTACATGTTGAACACAAATACCTGTACTTTCTACTTCTTACAT
Source organism: Harpagifer antarcticus (assembly GCA_902827135.1). NCBI lineage: Eukaryota > Metazoa > Chordata > Actinopteri > Perciformes > Harpagiferidae > Harpagifer > Harpagifer antarcticus. The sequence goes on from CADEHL010000454.1 coordinate 8,219, forward strand.
GTTGAACTCAAATACCTGTACTTTCTACTTCTCTCATTTCCCAAGCAGCTGGTTCCTTTAGTCTGAATGTGTGTTTGATGCGTGATCATTATTCTTTAGAGTCATTGCGTGCCTATTGATTTGAACACGATCCGTGTATCCATCACTTCCTGGTCTTCTCTAAAGAAGAGGGACCAATGGAAACGTTGTCATGTTGCCGTTGTTCAGCATGGAAACATTCATTAGCAAACAATGACATTATTGTTCTATTGATATAAAGGGAGGTCAGGTACTCTTTAAAACAGCTGCTAGTTATGGGTACTTTTTACTGAAGTACATTTCAAAGCCTCTTTACTTTGACTTGAGTAAAGAAGTTTAGTCAGTACTTCTATTTCCACCAGAGTATTTTTAAACACGAGTATCTGTACTTCTACTTGAGTAAAGGATGTGTGTCCTCTTGGTTGGTCAAAGAATAATAGTATCTGCTTCTTGTTTAAGAAGGATGTATAATTTAAGAGCGGCAATTTGGAAGAACGACACCTCGTTATGACGACTGAGGAGAGGGAGGTTTCTGATGGGCGTTTAAAGCAGTAAAGCCATCTTCCCATTGGACCAACAGTCTACTATCACCTGGCTTTTGACTTCAGTTAGATAGTGTACACATGTCATGAATGCTGCGTTGCGTTCACATTTGAACGCAGAGCTCTTAACTGGGAGTGACTGGGTTCCAGTAGCACAAGTGGGAACAAGATGGCCAAAACTGTGCCTCGACGGCGTCCTTCTGACAGTTTGCTCATCTCTTTTTAGAGGAGGCGCCGTGGGAATTATAGTCTTTTATACTGTGTTGACTACAGAGCCTACGGGCACGACGTTTAGCAAGAAAATGATTGTTGAGCCCAGCTGTTTATAAAAGAAAGGCTTGTCCTGTTCTGTATTGAACCCTCAAATCAAGAATTGTTGTTTTGTCAAAGGAGATATAAACATGGATCTTTAGTCAGCTGAACAACCTCTGGTTTCAAAAGTGCCTTGATTCTCTGAAAGGTATTTTAGTTTGTTCTCCAATTAGGATATTATTATGATTATAAATGTTGTCCACACTACATACAGGCCTGTAGGGTTACAACGTTAGTAACCTAAAGGGTCATATTCTGCTTTGTGGGGTGTTTCCTCTCCTGTAGTGATCTATAGCTAAAATCCCTGTGTTCCCTCCAGAGGGAGTTACTCTCCCACACAACCCTAGGTAAGGACTCTTTAAAGTAGAGACACTACATACTGATATACACCTGAACATCAGCAGGAGAGTACTCTTTAAAGTAGAGACACTACATACTGATATACACCTGGACATCAGCAGGAGAGTACTCTTTAAAGTAGAGACACTACATACTGATATACACCTGAGCATCAGCAGGAGAGGACTCTTTAAAGTAGAGACACTACATACTGATATACACCTGAACATCAGCAGGAGAGTACTCTTTAAAGTAGAGACACTACACACTGATATACACCTGAACATCAGCAGGAGAGGACTCTTTAAAGTAGAGACACTACATACTGATATACACCTGAACATCAGCAGGAGAGGACTCTTTAAAGTAGAGACACTACATACTGATATACACCTGAACATCAGCAGGAGAGGACTCTTTAAAGTAGAGACACTACATACTGATATATACCTGAACATCAGCAGGAGAGGACTCTTTAAAGTAGAGACACTACATACTGATATACACCTGAGCATCAGCAGGAGAGGACTCTTTAAAGTAGAGACACTACATACTGATATACACCTGGACA